>CAUYRH010143242.1:0-19089 GCA_963574655.1 Perodicticus potto | reverse complement strand
GGAATTGGAGGTTGCTGTGAGCTGTGATGCCAAAGCACTCTATCCAGGGTGACAGCTTGAGGCTCTGTCTCAAAAACAAACAACAACAAAAAACAGCCAAGTGTTGTGACAGGCTCATGTAGTCCCAGATACTCAGGAGGCTGAGGCAAGAGAGTCGCTTGAACCCAAAAATTTGAGATTACTGGGAGTTGTGATGCCACTACACTCTACCCAGGGTGACAAAGTGAGACTCTGTCTAAAAAAAAAATTATATTCTATGGCTGCATTGGTATAAAGATAAATATATTTATATTCTAAAACATTTTCTTCCACTTAAAAGTTTCTTTTTTCTTCTGATTTTAAAAGAAAACATTTTTTGCAATGGGAGTCTTAGGCCCTGTACTTACTGTGTCTAATGGATGAGTCAGCCCTGGACTAGGGTAATGGGGGTAGTGTTAGACTTCTGGTACCTGGGACAAAACCTAAACGTGATTATTATCTATTTAGCAGTAACCCTACTTCTAAGGTAGGTTCCATAGGCCAAGCAGCTCCTGGAAAAGGCCATTTTGTCCTGCTGGGGGTAGGTCCATGGGGCCCAAGTGCTTTACCAGGCAGTCAGTCACTGACAGAGGAGACCTGATAGTATTTGGACTGAAACCAGCTTACATGGGGCCCCAAACCTTGGTCTTATGATCCCCCCCATCAACCCTATCATTAATTCTGTTTAAGGGGACAGCTTTGGGAGGGATAATGCATGGGAAATATCCAGAATCCTATAAACTGTCAGTTTTCCTCTGTGGGGTGTTAGATAAGTATACACGTGTATATGAAAGGCGGAGTAAGGGAATGTGGTTTGATGTCATTTCTGATCAACTTATTAGACACTGATGGCCTACAAAACCAGGAGATGGGTGGGGAGTTTGTGATTTTATTTTATTTTATTTTATTTTGCGGTTTTTGGCCGGGGCTGGGTTTGAACCCGCCACCTCCGGCATATGGGGCCTGTGCTCTTCTCCTTTGAGCTACAGGCACTGCCCTGGGAGTTTTTGATTTTAAGAGCCCAATTTAGATACTTTTTTTTTTAGAATGTGGCCCCATCACATCTGAGCCCATTCCTGCTGCTAAGCCCAGCGGGTTTGTGTTGGCCAGGAGTCAAGGGCACTTGCCCTCCCCGTTGCCATGGTGAGTCTTAGGCCCTGGGGCCCCATTCAGTTCCTCACACAAACAGGATCAGGCTCCTCCCTAAGCCCCCTCCACAGCCCCCACCCCAGCTCACTCTCCACTCCCCTCCTCTCCACCATGCCCCACCTCATGAGTTTTCCATCTCTTGGCCTTTGTTTTTGCCTTTGTCAGTCTCCCCCCTCTGGATGGGTTTCTGTTTGTTTCCAAACTGTCTGGGGCTGTGCACCATGGAGACAGTGTCCTGGGCTGCCTCTAGCCCTGATCTGGTTAGAATAAGCCCCTCTCCTTTGCACGCATCTCCAACCTGACATTTGGAACATCCAAAACAAGTCTCCACATTCCAAACTGAGATAGACACCACCGTCTCCACCCACTCCGGCTGGCGCCCTTGTCTACCTTGGAAAGGGTTTTTTGAAAATTTCCAGTGTTCCACTACAGTGTCCATACACTGCAGCCCGGGAAAGGGTAAGCAGCATTTGCTGAATAATTACTTCACATGTATTACTTTACATGCCTAGCTTCTCAGCAAGGCTTTGCTTATATTGTGTTAGAAATCTACTTTCCTATATTAAAATTCAACTTCAGGCTGATAGTGGTAGCTCATTTCTGTAATCCCAGCACTTGAGGAGGCTATGGTGGGAGGTTTGCTTTAGGCCAGGAGTTCAAGACCAGACCTGGCAACATAGCAAAACCCTGTCTCTACAAAAAACTTAAAAATTAGCTGAGTGTGATGGTGTGCACACCTATAGTCCTAGCTTCTTGGGAGGCTGAAGCAGGAGGATCACTTAAATCCAGAAGTTTGAGGATGCGATGGGATAATAGTGCTACCGCACATCAGCCTGGCTGACAGAGCAAGACCTTATCTCAAAAAAAAAAAAAAAGGGCAGCGCCTGTGGCTCAAGGAGTAGGGCGCCGGCCCCATATACCGTAGGTGGCTGGTTCAAACCCAGCCCTGACCAAAAAAAAGAAAAAATGAAATAAAAGTACTATTAAAAAAAAAAAATTCAACTACAAGGTGCTTGAAGGCAGGGCATAGGTTATCTTTGTATATCCAAGTGTCTAAGATATGATGGGTGCTCAAAAAAAGTTAGTTGAGTGAGTAAATGGATGAAAGGAAATTTCCCTGCCATAATGAAAGGTAATGGTAGAAAGTTCAGCAAAAGGAGATTAGAGTTAAGACTTGAGAAAAAATGCATTGGCAAGGCACTGTGGAAAGGCGAGGGTTTCAGAGAAGATGTGGACATTTGTTACTTGATTTCAAGAAGTCTCATTTGCTCCATCAGAAGTACACTTTGGGATTAGTGAGCTGGGTAGGGCAGAGCCTTCTGTTTCCTTTCAAGTGCAGGTGGTCTTTTGCCACGTGAAGACACAGCATTCATCCCCTTCTGCCCTTTCTGTCCCTTCTGCCATGTGAGAACACCTAGATGCTGCCATCTTCGAGTAACAGGCTATTACCAGCTATCAAACCTGCTGGTGCCTTGGTCTTGGACTTCCCAGCATCTACAACTATGAGGAATACATTTCTATTGTTTATAAATTACCTAGCATTTGGTGTGTGTTTTTATATAGCACAAATAAAATACTGTTTTCAATAACTAAAATATTTTTAAGACTTTTATATTGATAACCAAGAATGATTTTAAAATAGCTAGACTTCTTACTCTGAGTATTTAAATTATTTGAATTGGGCCGAGTGTGGTTGCTCACACCTGTAATCCTAACAGTCTGGGAGGCCGAGGCAGGATTGCTTGAGCTTACGAGTTCAAGACCAGCCTGAGCAAAAGCAAAACCTAGTCTCTAAAAATAGCCAGGTGTTGTGGTGGGTGCCTGTAGTACCAGCTACTTGGGAGGCTGAGGCAAGAGAATTGCTTGAGCCCAAGACTTTGAGGTTGCTGTGAGCTGTGATGCCACAGCACTCTACTGAGGGCTACAAAGTGAGACTCTGTCTCAATAAAAAATTAAAATAAATTATCTGAATTGCTTGCTGCTTCATCTCTTCTCTCATCTGTTTACTGTAAAGGCAATAGAATAGTTGTTCAATAACTATTTGCCAAATATTAGAAAATATTCCCTCATTGGTATAAATTTTACTTAGAAAAATCTGGTATGGCTCGGCACCTGTGGCTCAGCGGGCTAAGGCGCCAGCCACGTACACCTGATCCGACGGGTTCGAATCCAGCCCGGGCCCGCCAAACAACGACGGCTGCAACCAAAAAATGACCAGGCGTTGTGGCGGGTGCCTGTAGTCCCAGCTACTTGGGAGGCGGAGGCAAGAGACTCGCTTGAGCCCAGAAATTGGAGGTTGCTGTGAGCTGTGATGCCACGGCACTCTATCCAGGGTGACAGCTTGAGGCTCTGTCTCAAAAAAAAAAAAAAAAAGAAAAGAAAAAAAAGAAAGTTTAAAAAAAAAAGAAAAATCTGATATGTAGAATTTCTGTGGATTTTGAAAATAATTAGAAAATACTAGATAAAATAAGAATCATTGAAAACTATAGGAATTTCAAACATTTTTTAGTTAAGTTTGACTGTTTGCATAAGTGATCCTGCTAAGTAACTTATCAAAATGAAAAGCATAGTTAGTGTAACTTAGAAAATGTAGGTGATTTAGAGTTGGGAGTCATTTTGCTCTTTCAGTTTCATTTGTAGGGCTGGGTGCAATCAACATGAATTATTTGTTTATACATTATCAGCTTTATATCAATTATGGAAAGAGGATACAGGTACCCTGCAAAAATCTTGAATTGTTGGTAATTGAAAAATGGCATCTTCAGGTTATAGAAGCTTTGATGCAGAATTAGGATAGGAATTAGAGTGTTGGTAGAATTTTATTCCTATTTAGAGACTATCTTTGTGTTACTGATCCCAAAATAAATAGATCAGCAAAGTCAGCTACTGTGATATCACAGACATTCTAATCCTTTCACCTTGGGTCTTAAGCAGCAACTGTTGAGTGGAAAGGGCAGGGAGTTTCGTTTGATTTAACTGAAGGGAAGCTAGGAAGTAAACTAAGTTCTCTTGGCTAGAGGGCTGGTTTACATGACAAGGAGGAGTGGGCAGGTAGTCAGGCACTCAGATGAAGTGTGAAATCCAGAAAATTGAGTGATACAAAAGTCAAATGCTCATAGAAGCCATTAGTGAACCATCATTCCTTTCCCAGTCAAGGCTAATGTTGGAGTTTTAACATTCAGCAGTTTATGGCTAGGTATGGAGTAAATTATTGTTGCATAGTTAAAATAGCTTTTGTGTGTGCATGTGTATATACTTTATAAATAATGAACTGTGCTCAGGTGGCGCCTGTGGCTCAGTTGATAGTGTGCCTGCCCCATATACTGAGAGTGGCGGGTTTGAACCTGGCCCCAGCCAAACTGCAACAAAAAAATAGCTGGGCATTGTATCGGGTGCCTGTTGTCCCAGCTACTTGGGAGGCTGAAGCAAAAGAATTGCCTAAGCCCAGCAGTTGGAGGTTGCTGTGAGCTATGATGCCACAGCACTCTACTGAGGGTGATAAAGCGAGAATCTTATCTCTAAAAAAAAAAAATAGTAATAATGGGCGGCGCCTGTGGCTCAGTGAGTAGGGTGCCGGACCCATATGCCAGAGGTGGCAGGTTCAAACCCAGCCCTGGCCAAAAACTGCAAAAAAAAAAAGTAATAATGAATTGTGCTCTAAGATGCACCTTAATTATCTCATGTAATAAATACTTAAAACTACCCAAAGATAATGTTATTCTCACTTTTCAGTGAATGACAGCAAGCCAGTGCATGAGTGGACCTGACACTTAAGCATGTGTTCTAAGGCAAAAGCTTCATACAGTAAGCCTTCATATCTGCAGGCTTCCCATATGTGGATTCAGCCAACTGTGGGTTGAAAAATGTTAAAACAGGCTCGGCGCCTGTGGCTCAACGGGCTAAGGCGCCAGCCACGACACCTGAACTGGCAGGTTCGAATCCAGCCCGGGCCCGCCAAACAACAATGATGGTTGCAACCAAAAAATGGCCGGGCATTGTGGCAGGTGCCTGTTATCCCAGCTACTTGGGAGGCGGAGGCAAGAGACTCGCTTGAGCCCAGGAATTGGAGGTTGCTGTGAGCTGTGATATCACAGCACTCTATCCAGGGTGACAGCTCGAGGCTCTGTCTCAAAAAAAAAAAAAAAAAGAAAGAAAATGTTAAAACAACAACAACAACAATAAAAAAATACTACAAATAAAAACCAATATAGGTAGGGGTGTGGTGGTTCACACCTGTCATCCTAGCACTTTAGGAGGCTGAGGTAGGAGGATCTCTTGAGCTCAGGAGTTCAAGATCAGCCTTAGCCAGAGTGGGACGCTGTCTCTACTAAAAATAGAAAAAAAAGAATCACCTGAGTGTTGAGGCAAACCTGGTAGTCCCAGCTACTCCAGGAGACTGAGGTAGGAGGATTGCTTTGAACCCAGGAGTTTGAGGTTGTTGTGAGATAGGCTGAGGCCATGGCACTCTAGCCTGGGCAACAGAGTGAGACTCTGTCTCAAAACAAACAAAAACAAAGACAACCCCTCAATATAACAGCTATTTATACAGCATTTACTTTGTATTAGGTATTATAAGTAATCTAAATATTATTTAAGTACATGGGAGCATATGCATAGGTGATACACAAATACTATGCCATTTTATGTAAAGGACTTGAGTATCTTTGAATTTTGGTAACTGTGGGGCATCTGGGAACCAATCCCTGATGAATATGGAGAGACAAGTGTATTTGTTTTATGTCTATTGCTAGAATTAACTTTATGCCTAGGGCGGCTCCTGTGGCTCAAAGGAGTAGGGCGCCGGCCCCATATGCTGGAGGTGGTGGGTTCAAACCCAGCCCCAGCCAAAAAAAAAAAACTTTATGCCTAAACTCACACATGAAACTTAGGAACATTTTTGGAACAGGAAACCATATAATTCTAATCCTGTGTTTTGTTCCCAAGTGGAATAGATGTATTCTATGTTTGGATGCTGTAGGTCTGATGACCATGTTGTAATAAGAATTTTTTTTTTTTTTGAGACAGAGTCTCAAACTGTTACCCTGGATAGAGTGCCGTGGCATCATAGCTCATAGCAACCTCCAACTCTTGGGCTCAAGTGATCCTCATACCTCGGTTTTTCTATTTTTAGTAGAGATGGGGTCTCACTTTTGCTCAAGCTGGTCCCAAACTCCTGAGCTCAAGCAATCCACCCACCTTGTCCACCCAGGGTGCTAGGATTATAGTCGTGAGCCACCATGCCCAGCCTGTAATAAGAACTTTTATAAAAAATGGTGTAAATTGGACTCCTCATGTCTAGATTATAAAGAAAAAGATGGTGTTCTTGAACAACAATTAACTACTGGTGTTGCTGTTGCTGAGATTAGTAATATTTATTTATGGCTCAGTGCCTGTAGCTCAGCGGTAGGCTTGAAGGGAGCTGGAGGGTTCAAATCCAGCCTGGGCCTGCCAAACAATAGTGACAACTACAACCAAAAAATAGCCGGGCATTGTGGCGGGCACCTGTCATCCCAGCTACTTGGGAGGCTGAGGCAAGAGAATCGCTTAAACCCAAGAGTTTGAGTTTGCTGCAAGCCGTAATGCCATGGCACTCTACCCAGGGTGACATAGTGAGACTCTGTCTCAAAACCAAAAAAAAAAGAGAAATATTTATTTATATCTATATCTATTTAATATTTTGTGTGGAATGAGAAAAGTAAGGAAATATGCTGAATTTCTATTAGGCTAATTTATTAAGTATAAAGCTAAATTATTCTTTATTTTCAGGTAATGAATTTCCAAGCATAGAAGAACCTGTAAGTTGACTGTCGAAGGGGATTGTAACCAACTGGTTAGCATACAGAGGTAGTCATCATAAGGAACTAAGCCCACTATACTGATAAGTACATGTGGTGCTAAGGAGGTGGTCAGTGTAGGGAGGTGGCTGAATATGGAGGTTGAGGTTCTACTGTACTGTTAAGAAAAGTAAATTGCTAAAAAAAAAAGAAAAGTAAATTGCTGTTTTATAAAACAGTAGTAAAAAAATAATGTCATGAAAATAATAAACTATTTTTTAAATAGTAGAAACTATGTGCCAGGCACTGTTTTTAGCTATTTAATAGTACTAATCCTGAGGTGGATACCTCTAAAAAGGCCACAAATTCTTTGCCGATTCTCTCATGAAGAGGTAGAGGTTAATTCTTTTCTCTGTAACCACTGTGATTTGCTATGACCAATAGAATGAGGAGTAACTTTGAATAGAATACAGGAGTAACTTTGTGTTACTTTACCAGCCTCAGCCTCAAAGAGTTTGTTTTTTTTTTTTTTTAGAGACAAAATCTCACTTTATCACCCTTGGTAGAGTGCAGTGGCATCACAGCTCACAGCAACCTCCAACTCCTGGGCTTAGGCGAATCTCTTGCTTCAGCCTCCCACATAGCTGGGACTACAGGTACCCGCCACAACACCTGGCTATTTTTTTGTTGCAGTTTGGCTGGGGCTGGGTTTGAACCCGCCACTCTCGGCATATGGGGCTGGCGCCCTACCCACTGAACCACAGGCACCACCCAAGCCTCAAAGAATTTTTACAGATTCTACTCTGTCCCACTTGGAATGCTGCTTGCTTCAATGTGAGAAACCCTAGCATCCCTGTGAAGAGACTTCATGGAGGACATCCGTGGCATCCCAACTTATCAGATACTTGAGTGAGGCCCTCTTGAACCATGTAACTCTAGTGAAACTTCCAGATGATGAATGGTCCCAGGAAAGACAGAGCAGGAGGAATGCCTGCTGATCCCAGCCCAAATTATAGCATCCTGAGAAAATTAAATAGTTGATATTATTTTTATTTTGTTTTGTTGTGTTTTGTTTTTGAGACAGTCATATTTTGTCACCCTTGGTAGAGTGCCATGGCATCCTCACAGTTCACAGCAACTTCAAACTCTTGGGCTCGAGCAATTCTCTTGCCTCAGCCTCTCAAGTAGCTGGGACTACAGGCACTCGCCAGAATGCCCAGCTATTTTTTGGTTGCAGTTGTCATTGTTATTTAGCTGGCTTAGGCAGGGTTTGAACCTACCATCCTCGGTGTATGTGGCCAGTGCTCTACCCACTGAGCTACAGGCACCACCCTGTTTGTGTTTTTTTTGAGACAGAGTTTCGTTTGATGCCCTGATTAGAGTGGGGTAGCATCATAGCTCACAGCAACCTCAAGCTCTTGGGCTGAAGTGATCCTCTTACCTCAGTTTTTCTACTTTTAGTAAAGATGGGATCTTGATATTGCTCAGGCTGGTTTTGAACTCCTGAGGCAATCTACCTGCCTCAGCCTCCCAGAGTGCTAGGATTACAGGTGTGAACCACTGTGCCTGGCCAAATAGTTAGTATTTTAAACCATTTAATTGGGGGGTGGCTTATTATGCTGTAAGTGATATCTGACAGAATATACTATACTACTATTATAATTTTGTATTATGTTATTATCTCATTTTACAGATGAAGTAACTAAGGTTCAAGATGTTAATAACTTACCTGAGGTCCCAATAACTTGCCCAAATGCTCTAGGAAGTGGCATTGCTCACATTCAGATACAGGCAAAATTTTAGGACCTAGGATGGTAAGAAGATGATTATTTTGTTTTCAAATGTTCATATTTGTTAAAAAAAAGTTGCCAATGCTATATAATGCTGTATTAGTCCCTTTTTAAAATTTCCAATAAGTAAAATTAAAAAGCTTAGAAACTAGTTTCTATTTATTTATTTATTTATTTATTGTTGGGGATTCATTGAGGGTACAAGAAACCAGGTTACACCGACTGCATTTGTTAGGTAAAGTCCCTCTTACAATCGTGTCTTGCCCCCAAAATGTGTGTCACACACCAAGACCCCAACCCCTCCCTCTGTCCCTCGCTGTCTCTGCTCTTCCTTTCCGCCACCCCTCCCTCCTTCTTTCTCTCTCTGCTCTCCCCTTCCCCCCGACACCGTGCCATTAATTATCATTAATTGTCAAAATTGAGTACATAGCATAGTTATCATATTATAAAGCTTGAGACAATTACATTTAATAAAGACTTTGTGTCCGTTATTCTAGGTCTCATTTACTATCTTGTCTGAAGCTCCTGAAAGACAAGACTAAGGAAAAGTTTGGCATGTAGGATTTGGGAAATGATCCCAGGGAGCAGCAGTTAAGAAATAAAACAGGGAAATGAGAAAACTATCCAATGATGAGATAAGAAGTTGAAATTCTTTACTAGCCACCAGATATTTTTATGCAGGGGGACCTCCTGTGGTGTTTTATAAAGTCAGCTCAGGAATCCATCCCTTTAATTGGAAGAATGAGAGAAATTATCTCTTTTAGTTGAGAGTGGTTTCATAGTTTTTTGTTGTTTGTTTTTGAGACAGAGTCTCACTTTGTCGCCCTCAGTAGAGTGCTGTGGTGTCATAGCTCACAGCAGCCTTCATCCAACTCTTGGGCTCAAATGATCCTTTTGCTTCAGCCTCCCAAGAAGCTGAGACTACAGTCCTCACCACAATGTCTGGCTATTTGTAGAGATGAGATCTTGCTCTTGCTCAGGGTGGTCTCGAACTTGTGAGCTCAGGCAATTCACCTGCCTCTGCCTCCCAGAGTGCTAGGATTACAGACATGAACTACCATGCCCGACCAGTTTCATAGTTTTTAAGTCCACACACATCCAAGCAACCCATGCATCCCACAGCAGAGAAAACGAAGAAAAATAAAGTACAGATGGTCCTGATAGAGGTTAAACTTTTGATTTGATGCTTATTCATACACATGTGCAAGTGACAGATGATAAAGCCTTTCCCAAGAACAGATTTGAGTAGTAAGTTGTGGGGGGAGGGAAGGTGGTGAAAGAAATCCCTGGAGATTCAAGGGCAAGAGACACTTTGGGGCCAGCTCTGAGGCTGGGGTCACTGGAAGCAAACTTTGTTTTGTTCCCATTTGGCCAAAGGAGGACTCCAGTGAAAACAGCATGCAGTGCGGCCAGGTCCTTCTAGCCAACCTGGGTGACATTGGTCAATTCACTCAAACTGCCCACGATTGGGGCAGGAAGGAGACAAGACCAGTCTGAATTGCTGGAGGTATGGATTGCAGACCAGTTTAAAGATGCGGTTTGGCTGTTCTTGAGCAAGTATAGGTGTCCCAAATGGGTCTCTAACACATTAGGCCTCTATACGGAGGCCTAGCACATCAGTTATATATATATATATATATATATATATATATATATTTTTTTTTTTTTTTTTTTTTGTTTTTTTGGCAGAGCCTCAAGCTGTCACCCTGGATAGACTGCCGTGGCATCACAGCTCACAGCAACCTCCAACTCCTGGGCTCAAGCGAGTCTCCTGCCTCTGCCTCCCAAGTAACTGGGACTTCAGGCGCCTGCCACAACGCCCGGCCATTTTTTGGTTGCAGCCGTCATTGTTGTTTGGCGGGCCCAGGCTGGTTTTGAACCCGCCAGCTTGGGTGTACGTGGCTGGCGCCTTAGCTCGCTCGTTGAGCCACAGGCGCCGAGCCCAGTTATATTTTTTAAAGAGCTCGAGAGTTACTTGAAAAGGATTTGTCCTCAAAGTTTGACTATTGATTTCCCCTGGATAAGGCCTTCTCCTGTTCTTGTCGCCCAGGGTCCATTCACCCTCCTGGTACGCTACCCCAACTTTCTCTCCGGGAGCCAGCTCCCATTGCATCTAGGTAAAGCTGACTGACTGCCCCCTCTATCCACACTTTCCATGAGTAGAGCAGTGTCAGGCCCAAGCTGGTTGGTAAGTTGCGTTCCCCCGGCCTTGGTGATTGCTTCAGACTTGGGTGTGTGACCCAATCAGATAACAGTATCTCAATCAAGTGAACCATGAGTTTTGCTGGGTTTCCTGGGAAAGAGACCTACTTGTCCACTGGTTCTGAATGTGATGGTCAGCAGTGGCTCACACCTGTAATCCCACCACTGGGAGGCCAAGGTGGGTGGATTGCTTGAACTCAGGAGTTTAGGAGTTGGAGACCTAAGCAAGAACGAGGCCTCTAAAAATAGCTGGGTATTGTGGCAGGCACCTGTGGTCCCAGCTACTTGGGAGGCTAAAGCAAGAGGATCACTTGAGCCCAAGAGTTTGAGGTTGCTGTGAGCTATGACTCCACGGCACTGAACCAGTGCAACAAAGTGAGACTCTGTCTTTAAAAAAAAAAGAATGTGGCTCAGTGCCTGTGGCTCAACGGGCTAAGGCGCCAGCCATGTACACCTGAGCTGGCGGGTTCGAATCCAGCCCGGGCCCGCCAAACAACAATGACAGCTGCAACCAAAAAATGGCCGGGCGTTGTGGTGGGCGCCTGTAGTCCCAGCTACTTGGGAGGCAGAGGCAGGAGACTCGCTTGGGCCCAGGAATTGGAGATTGCTGTGAGCCGTGATGCCACAGTACTCCATCCAGGGTGACAGCTTGAGGCTCTGTCTCAAAAAAAAAAAAGAATGTGAGAGGCTGGCCTTTTTGCTGCCACATAAAGTCTCATACTAATGCCAGACGGTAGAAAGCAGAGCCATGGAGTCCCGATGCTGTTTGTGAACTGAATCCAGTTGTGCTTAATGCTAGGTTTTTCACTTAGGTGACCAATAAATTGCTTTTTATTTGCCAGGGTTTAAATTGGGTCCTATGGGGAATAAAGGTAGGTGAGTCTTCACTGATACCCTTTCCGTCCTGATGTTTCATTATGTTTTTTTTTTTTTTGGAGACAGAATCTCAAGCTGTCACCCTGGATAGAGTACCTTGGCGTCATAGCTCATATCAATCTCCAACTTGGGCTCAAGTGATCCTTGCCTCAGTTTTTCTATTTTTAATAGAGACAGGGTCTCACTTTTTGCTCAGGCAGGTCTCGAACCAGTGAGCTCAAGCAATCCACCTGCCTCGGCCTTCCAGAGTGCTAGAATTACAGGCATGAGCCACCGCACCTGACCTGCTTCATTATGTTTTATGTAAATTTTTTATTAACTATGGAAAGGGGTGAATTCCAAACTAGTGACTCTGGATTGATGAAATTTGACTGTCCTGACCTCTGGGCTGTCCTCACAGGGCACTCAAGCTTGTGCAAAACTAGAGATGGGCAAAACTCAAAAAGGCACCATTTGCTGGGACCTTCTGCAGCCTCAGTATCAAAGTGTCTCCTTGTGTCAATGTGGACTCTTCTCCAGAAAGGCTTCTGACCCAGAAAACCTCAGGGTACTCCACGGGCTGGAAGTAGAAATGGGTGGGTGTGACCAGGGTTGGATCATGAACTACACCAGAGGGACCTAGCCCTCGGGAAACCCAGAGGCGGGGTCAGCAGCAATAGAAGGGCTGAGGGAAAAGGGCATCACCATGTATGTGCACGTGTATCAAGTGCTTCCTGCATGATGTGCGTATTGGAAGAATCATCTCTTTTAATCCTTACAGTTTCCCCGCAAGGCAGATATTACCGTCTTTATTTTACAGAAGAAATAGGCCTGGAGAGATGACTTGCCCAAAATGAAACGGCCAGAAGGAGGCAGAACTGGAGCTGACTCTAGAGCTGGAATAAGAAAGACAGATGCTGCAGCTAGACAGTTGTCTGAGCAAAGAAGACCCGGGCTGGTGTCCTGGGAGGCTGGAGTGCTGACACATGGCCCAGTGCATGGAAAGTAGGTTCCCTTTCCAGGCTGGGGTCATTAGCACTGCTTTGTTTTATAAGCAGGGGCACCTGCAATGCCAGAAGTGGGTACAATGGGAAGTCCCCACCCCCAGTGCCCATTCTATTAATCAGAGCTCTAGGCTTATCTCCAGCCCTGTCAATGCAGACCCAGGAGGTGATCCCAGAGACGTACATGTGGGGCAGGACAGGGACAGCCCCTCCCTTCCACTCCACTGCCTGCTCCAGCCATCAGCCTGCTCTGATTAAGTTCTCTGAGACTTAGTATCCAGGGGCTGCAGCAGCCAAATCCCCCTGATTGTCTGAGATGTTCCTGACAGCAGAGAATAAACAGCCACCCCTGTCTAGCCAGCTGTGCC
Organism: Perodicticus potto; assembly: GCA_963574655.1. NCBI lineage: Eukaryota > Metazoa > Chordata > Mammalia > Primates > Lorisidae > Perodicticus > Perodicticus potto. The sequence goes on along the minus strand of CAUYRH010143242.1, from coordinate 5,929 downwards.
GAGCAGCATTCCTGTCTCTCGGCCGCCTGCCTGGGTGGGGCTGAAGCCCTGTCTACCTCCAGCAGAGGCCTGGGGACCTGGCAAGTAGCTAGGAGGGAGAAGGGTGGTCACTGTCTGTCTCCAGACTGGACAGGACATCCCTTCTCTGCGTCACCATTTTGCCCCAGCACCATGCACCACAGCCTTAAGCCACTGTGGCTTACGCCTGGTATTTATGACTATGTCAGTTGAGAGGAGACCCCTGCTGGGCCACTGTTCCTGAGTATCAGAGCCCTTTCACCCCTGCTTAGGGGCTGTCTAGGGAATCTGAGACCCCTATGCCATTCCAGCTAGATCTGAAGTCATCAAACCCAATGGCTCTTTTGTTTGTTTTTGAGACAGTCTCACTATGTCCCCCCACCCTCTGTAGAGTGCCCTGTCATCACAGCAACCTCAAACTCTTTGGGCTTAAGCAATTCTCTTGCCTCAGCCTCCTGAGTAGCTGGGACTACAGGCACCCACCACAATACCCGGCTATTTTCTTTTTGTTGTTGTTGTTGTTTAGCAGGCCCGGGCCAGGTTGGAACCCACCAGCACCAGTGCATGTGGCTGGCGCCCTAACTACTGAGTTATAGAAGTGGATACAGAGTTGAGGCAGGAGCAAGATTTGAACCTTGGCCCTTAATGCCTATGGCTTTGGGATGCTATGGAAGCTCTGACTGGAATGACGTTAGGGGACTCTGAGCAAGAGGAACTGCCCATGTTTTTGGAGAGGAACAGGAGTGTTTTCATCCTAGGCCTGTTTTGAAGATCAGGCTGGTGGCCGAGCTGTTTCCTGAGGAAGCAAGGCTTCTGGAAAAGTGCTATTCATTGGGTGCTCCTAAATCATTGTGTCAGGAGTAGAGCTGGGGCAGCGGGACCTGAATGGGCTCTGCCACTGTCTAGAGTCCAGCGCCCAGCCTGGGCTTGGCTTGGATTGGGAGGCAGCCGGGAACCCAGTGCGGAGTCCTTGGGAGTGGGGGGGGGCTCCCCTCCTTCTGCTTCCCTGCCTGAGGGCTATTGCCTGGGACTGCGGGGGAGGACATGCAGCCTTTCTCAGCCAGTCTGCAAAAGGAATTCCTCCAGGAGCCCCCTGTGGCCACAGACAGGAGAGGGAGGAGGCAGACAGTGTGGGAGCCAGGGGCAGCCTGGGGTCTCTGTGGACAGGTGTCTCACTCCCAGTCTGTCTGGGGCCTACAGCTTTGCCTTTGTCCAGCTGAGTGTATCAGTGTGGGTTTGTGTGAGTGTTCTGGGTTTGTGCATGTAGGCACTGCATTTCTGGTTGGAGCTGGGCTCCTTGGTGGAGAGTATGTACTTGCATGTTCCCAGGTGTGTCTCTCTGTGTGTAAGTGTTTGCATTTGTGTAAGCTTAAATACGTGGGTATCTCTGAGGGAAAGTGTGGGCCTCTATGTCTCTGCACAGATGACTGAGCTGATGCCTGCCCACTGTGTCTGTGAGAGGTTATTTTGGTGTAAATATGAGTTTGTCTTTCTAGTTAGGTGTGCTTGTCTCTAGGATTGTGCGCATGTGTTTGGTGAGTTTCTGGAGGAAGCACGCGCGCCTGTCTGTGCAGAAGCATTCATTCATTCATTCATTCCGAAGTGATTGGCTCATTTATTCAACACACATCTTTAAAGTTCTTGCCCTGTGACTGGCCCTGCACTGGACAATGGGGATTTGGAGAGGTGTCTGTGTAGCCCCAGTATAGCCATCTAAAGAAATGGCCCAGGGCAAGGGCCCGTCTCATCTGTTTCCTCATGGAAAGGGAGTGTGCAAGTGGAGAGAGGAGAGCAGTATAGTACCCCAGTCTAAGTGCCTGCGTGTCATTGTCTGTGCATACACGTCTCTGCGCATCTTCTTGTGTGACTGTTGGGTGTGTGTCTCTGTTTGCTCATCTTTGTCTGATCTCCTAGATAAGACCCACAGCATTCCTGCCACCCTTTCCCATGCCTGGATTGATTTAGAACTATGAGACTGAGGTGGTGGGAAGGGCCCTGACCTAAGAGCCAAAGTTACTGGTCCTATGCTCGGCTTAGGCTCACTTTGTAATCTGGCCTCAGTTTCCTCACCTGTAGAATGTAGGGGTTGGTTCACCACACACCTTAACTGTATAGGCCTTGTTTGGTTCACAGAAGGAGTATGATTGATTCCTGCATGAACTACTTTTGAGAAGTCAAATTGGGAGATGTCTACATGTTGACAGAACTGGATATGAATCCTGGCTCTGCCCTCTCTGGCCTTTAGTGTCCTTTAGCCTTTCTCAGGGTTGTTGTGCAGATTAAATGAAATAATGGGTGTAAAGTGGTGAGTATGGTGCTAGGCACACAGTAGATGTTCCATAGCTATTAGCTCTGTCCTTATCTAGAGCATTCCAAGTTCTCACATCCTAAAAATTTTGAGTTCAGTAGATAACGTTGCCTAATTGGCTCGGCACCTATAGCTCAAGCAGCTAGGGCGCCAGCCACATACACCAGAGCTGGCGGGTTCGAATCCAGCCCGGGCCTGCCAAACAACAATGACAACTGCAACTAAAATAGCCGGGCGTTGTGGTGGGCTCCTTTAGTCCCAGCTACTTGGGGGGCTGAAGCAAGAGAATCACTTCATCCTAAGAGTTTGAGGTTGCTGTGAGCTGTGGCACCATGGCACTCTACGGAGGGTGACATAGTGAGACACTATCTCAAAAAAAAAAAACCACCAAAAAACTGTATGTTGTCTAATTGAATTCATTTAAAACACAGTTTAAACCACAGTTCTGGTCCAATGGTGTTTGAGGGTGGGGATAGCAGGGGAGAAATCCGGCCCTTCTTCGGTGCCTTCTAAGAAGCTGCCAGTTCCCCTCTGTGTGTGGGCCTCCCTCTCCACCCCATTCTCTGATGTGGATCTTTGACGTTCTCTTAGTTTTATGCACACATAAGTACTACGACACACAAGTTCAATGCCCTCTTCTGACCTCAGTCTGCTCTTGAGCCCCTCCCCCGTGCTGTAGGAGGCTGAGCTAAGCAGGATCAGGCCACAGGGTAGAGCTGGGTCAGGTAAGTCCTTGGGCTCCCCGACATGTCTATGCGTGCGGAACCAAGCGGAAGGCATCTGTCTGTCTGTTTTTTTTAAAGACAAAGTCTCACTTTGTCACAGTTGGTAGAGTGCTATAGCGTCACAGCTCACAGCAACCTCTAGCTCTTGGGCTTAGGTGATTCTCTTGCCTCAGCCTCCCTAGTAGCTGGGACTACAGGTGCCCGCCACAACGCCCATCTATTTTTTTGTTACAGTTTGGCCTAAGCCGGGTTTGAACCCACCACCCTTGGTATATGGGGCCGGCACTATATTATGGGGCCGGCACTCTACTCACTGAGCCACAGGCACTACCCGGCATCTGTCTCTTTTGACTAATACTCCTGGGAAGGCGTTGCTTTGCTCCCAGCACAGGGGGCCTTAAAATCCAGAAGCACCAGGAGACTGAGGAGACCTGCATGAGCATTATCCCCGCCAGGCCTCTGGATGGCTGCGTTCCAGGGAGCACAACACAGAGAGAGCTGGGGGAGGGCAAGAGATAATGCAACCAGCGTTGGTGGGGGTGACCATTTCAGGAATCCCCTGGAGCCTGTTACAACTGGCAGCTCCTGTGACTTCCTGAAATATCCCTGACCTGGTGGGAATGAGAGAGAGGTCTTGGGTGCAGCCAGGGTTGCAGAGTTGGGAAATGCTATGCTAAGTCAGCTCTGAGTGGCTGAGGCCCTGAGGGAGGAAAGGAGAGGGTTGTCCTCGAGCCATGCTGGCCACTTGTCTCCCACCCACCTCTACTGCTCTGTGTACAAGTCTTGGAGAATTGGTTTGAAGGTCTCCCAGCTAGAGGAATTACCAGGGAGGCAAGAGTAACTTAAGCTGCAAAAGGACTCTTGGGGGTCACTGTGAACTCCTTCCACCATACCTGGGCTGCTCTGTTTGGGAATTTTCCTCTTGAAAAAAAAATTGAAAGCAAGGGAACAAGTGATGGGTTGTGGCCAAAGTAATGTGTTTAAGGAAATTTCTGCTTCATACTGGCCAAGACAGGGAATGTCTGGTTGAAGAGCTGCTGACGGCCAGGGTCTTCATAAGTAAACAGGCCGCCTCCGATGGCGGCCTTGAGCTCATTTCCCTCAGCAGTGCTCGAGGGGGATGATGTCACCATGAGCGGGGCCTCCTGGACACGGAGTCTTTCAGTAAGCAGTATGGGAAGTTAGTGATTGCTGGCGGCGTGGGTGCTGCTGCCCAGTTATTGCAAACAGCTGCTTCCGTACAAGCAGCTCTGACACCCTCCTATGCGTACTCAAGGGGACTCCAGCCACATGCATGAGCCTCTAGCAGGGGTGTTCCTGGAGAAACTTGGGATTCACTGTTCCAGTGTTCACCTTTCATGCAAGGCCTCTCCCCTCAACCAGACAGCTGGGACTCCCCTGGTTTGTGGAGAGGGACACCTAGTGTGGGTTCAGTTGTAAAGGGTGGCCCCAAGAAGCACAGGCTGGTGCCCTGCCCTGTGAAGAGCGGGTGGTGGCAACGTGCGCCACAGCCCATCTCCTGGGACCCAGCAGGTCCAGTGGGGAAGTTTCCATGAGCAAAGAGTCCAGGTCAGGGGAGGTTGGGAGGTGGGGTGGAGAAGAAGCCACAAAGCCCTCTCTGTGCTGCCTCCACAAGCTCATCCTGACCACTACAGCCACCAGGTGAGGATTTTATGGGGTTTGAAAGTCCTGCAGCTGAATTACTGAGGAGCAGCTGCCAGAGGCTGGGACAGAGCATCCTCCTCAATCCCTCCAGGCCACCCCTGCTTCACCTCCTGGTCCAGGAAGAGAGCAGAGAGATACTAGTTTGAAAGGTGGGCCAGAAGAGTTTTTGGGCCTGGGCCTTTTGCTTCTTTTAGTCCCCCCAAATCTTGGGCTGATTTCACAGTTGACTCCCAAGTCACACAGACCTACGCCATAGAGCAGCTGGCCCACTCTGGCTGCCTGACCTACTCCAGGCTGATCAGAAACCTCAGGCTGGATGACAGACTTACAGAAGACTTACTGCTCTGCTCATGTGCAGCCTGATTGAGCTATAGTCCAACCAGCTAGTTTAGTCTACTTACTCAGTAGTCATCAAATGCCTTATTCGTACCATGTCCTGTGCTAGATACAGGAGTACGTCCATAAATAAGATAGACAAAAACCCTGTTCTTAGAGAGCTGAAGTAAACTAAACAGTGATGGAGTGTGATCTGCATATTATGTATTATGAAGGAAGTAAATGGGATTCTGGGGAGACAGTATCCAGCTGGCCCTTCCCTGGATATAAGGGTCAGGGAAGATCTCCCTGACACATAATCTGAGATCCAGGGATTGAGATTGAGAAACGACCATGCAAAGAGCCTGTGGAAGTGCTTTTCAGATAAAAAGGCAATGCTGAGGGCTTGAGGTGGGGAAGAGCTTGGCATAATTTTGGAATAACCAGAAGACCCGTGTGGCTGGAACAGGGTGAGTAAGGCAGAAGGTGGCCTGTGGAAGTTTGGAGAGGAGGGCAGGAACAGACCAGACAGGGCCTTGTCAGCCACAGTAAGGATTTAGGGAGGAGTGAGACCCTGAGGGCTTTAAGCGACAATGTGATATACATTCTAGAAGAAATGGAGACCAGAGGTGGTGACTCACTCCTGTAATTCTAGCACTCTGGGAGGCTGAAGCAAGATGATCTCTTGAGCTCAGGAGTTCAAGACCAGCCTGAGCAAGAGCGGGACCCTATCTCTATGAAAAATAGAAAAAAAAAATTTTTTTTTTGAGACAGAGCCTCAAGCTGTCACCCTGGATAGAGTCCTGTGGCATCACAGCTCACAGCAACCTCCAATTCCTGGGCTCAAGCGAGTCTCCTGCCTCCGCCTCCCAAGTAGCTGGGACTACAGGCGCCCGCC
>CAUYRH010143241.1:0-37706 GCA_963574655.1 Perodicticus potto | reverse complement strand
AGTGTACAGCCCAACTCCTAGAACATTAAAACATTTTTTTTTTGAGAAAGCAATTTCACTGTTATAAAATAAGAATTTCATGCAAAGTATTAACTCTGCCCCCCCAAAGCCCGACCTCCCAACAAACAAAAAACTATCTGGTAATACTGCTATGCTAACATATTAACCACAGTATAATCATTCATAGGAAAACAGCAATTAAGCAATGAATTAAATTAAATAACAAACTTTTTGTTTGGAGACTTTTTGACTGGAAATAAAAAGGAGAAGACTGAGCTAGTCAGGAAGCAGGGCCATTTTTGGACTCTGGTCTGCCACGGCTCTGCCGGCTGGAATGAAGCTCTTCCTCTTTGAAACACGGTATTTGGGTGTTCTTTCTCTCCATTGGGCCTCGTCTTCCTGCAACAATATTACAAAGCCATGAAAATCCAAAGAGCACAGTTGCAGGAATATTCAACTGGAACAATGAAATGGAACAGAATATTCAGAAATAGATCCATATACAGAGTGTCCCAAAGGTTGCCATACATGAGGGAAAGGGGAAATTGTAGCTAATTCTACATAGAATTTTGTAAATATTTTGTAATGAATATTTTGTAAAGAAAGATACGATTAAGTACAATTTACTCGTTTCTCTGTGTATGGTGATCTTTGGGACATTCTGTGTAACTGGGAGCTTGATACGTGATCGAGGTGTCAAGACAAGCCATGGATAAAGAACAGACTTCTCTGAAGTTAATATTGGCAAATAGACTCATTTTAAGGAGAAAAATAGAGATCTCTACCTTATACCATAAACAAAGGGAGGAACTTCTAGATAATTAGAGACTTCAGTGTGAAATGTACAGTTATAAGCTAATAAAAAAATAGGAGAACTAATTTATTTTAGAGACAGGGTCTTGCTCTATTGCCCAGGTGGGATGTGGTGGTATGATCCCAACTCATTATCATGTTGAACTTCTGGGCTCAAAGGATCCTCCTGCCTCACCCTTGGAGTAGCTGGGACTACAGCCGTGTGCTACTACACTGGCTAATTTAAAAAATGGGAGCATTTTTGAGTGGGATTAATGTTTAGAATATACAAAGTACTCCAGCAAACCAATGAGAAAAAGGCAAGAAAATCACCTCAATGGGCAAAGGCCATGAGCAGGGGAGTCATGGAGAACTCAGCTGGTCTAGAAAAACAGTTCCACCTCTTTCATAATCATAGAAATGCCCCACTTAAATAGCAACATGGCACCACATGACACCTATCGGATTGACAGAAATCAGATTGCTGAAGGTACTAAGTCTACAAAAGTGGCCAGGATGCAGCCAAAGGGGGAGCCTCACATGTCAGCCTCTGGGAGCATTTTAACCAGATCAATATTCCGTGGAAGGGTCTACCATGTGCAGAGTGCAAGAGGATTTTGTTCTTTGAAGTTGTAAAATAAAAAGCCTTTAATGCAAAATATAAAGTTATGAAAATAATTTTTTGCCCAAAACGTCATGCTGGAGAACAAAAAAGACTTTCTATCAATTAAGGCTGAGCACCAATTAGGTCAGTGAATGGGAGAAGTTTGGGTTGGTTCTCTGGGCAGTGCGGTTTGAAGGAGGTCAGCCCTCTATTCCAACATCAGGGCTCTCTCCAGCACTCTGCAGACAATTTGCTATTGGCTGTGAAGACCCTTAATGACCAGAAGACTGAAGCCAGCTGTGGCAGATTACACGTGTTGACCATGAGGTCAGACGAAAAGCCAGCCACGCAGACCTAAATCAAATAATGCTCTAACAAATTACTTGGGTTGCCATCCCTATGTTGACTGAGAGGTTTCAAGGATTGGGCCTTTTGAAGAAAACTACTGATTCATCTTTGTGTTCTTAGCAGTAAACTCAGGGACTCTTACTTTCAGGGACTTCTTAATTACTTGTATGGGAAGAAGGGATAAACTCCTGGACTCCAAAATCATAGGAAGACACTTTTTGGAGATAGTCCCCTCAGCCACTTTTGGTTCTCTGAGGGTCCTTCTATTCAAGAAATATATTTCGATCCCCAACTATGTCCCAGGACCTGTACAGAGTACATTCCATGTGTTGCCTCACAGAATTCTCCAGCGGACCCCATGTATAGGAAACATCAGACCCCTGTGTACAGATGAAGAACCAAGGTTCAGAAGAAGGGTTAATTGTCTTGCTCACAGCCTTGGAGTAAGGTCTAGAGTGAGAAATTAAAGACATCTTCCACCATCAAAGACTTTAGGTAAGGGCCTCCCCTGTTATTACAGAAGCTGTAAAACTAAGCTGGACATGTTTGCTTTCCGTAAGAAGTTACATGCCTAGGCAGTTAGGAAGCATAGGAAGTCTGAAATATTTTATGTGAAGAACCCCACAATGTAGCTCCTGGTGTAATGATTTTTATGAGTTAAAGTCCGTCACAATCAACAGATGCTAGAAGAGACTTTTTCTCTATCTACATAAAGACCAGATAGACCCATGAAGGGGGTCTCCTTGCCCCTTGAGACCCTCCCTGCCCCTTGTCCCTCAGTCTTCTGTTTCTCCCCCCAGAGCATAGGCTAAAGTTCTGTTATCTGCCTAATCCAGACCTACCAAGGAAAAAAAGAATTATCTCTGCCCCCTTCCCCGAGTTTTCATTAAACCCATATTGCAGGAAGGAAGACTAAAGTCTTGTCAAAAACCCTGAGCAGCTGTTTGTTCATCTCCACTGTCTGTGGGCCCGAGAGACTTTGTACCAGACCTGCTATGTTCTTGAATTAGCGAATTCTCCCTAGTAGTCAGTTATTGCCCCCAACCAAATTCATCTTCTCCCACTTCCCATAGCTTGTTTTCCTGAGATCCAAGCCCCTGTTCTTTCTGTGACCTCAAGAGGGCACAGAAGCTTCTGCACCTGCTCTGGGGACTGGATCTCCATTCTGAAGGCTCCAGATGATTAAATATGTGTGTAAGGTTTTTCTCCAATTACTCTGCCATTGGGGAGTGGATTTTTCAGCAGACCTCAGAAGGTGAAGGAGAAATTTTCTCTCCACTCCCACATACGTGAAAAATGTAGAAAAATGGTCTAAGAGATTAAAAGAGAAGGTGTTGGATGGTGAACAAGATTCGGAAGTCCCAGAGGGTTGTTGTGGGAAAGGGCAAGGTGTTTACATCAGAAATGGTGTGAGAGGTGGGGCATGAAGGATTGAGTATAGAAAGGGAGTGATCTATGTCTTCATAGGTGTGAGAGTTACTGTTAGGACCCTTTCCTCTGCTCCCCTCTCCGAACAAAATGCCTACCTGGCCCTGCCCTAAGAGTTCCACCCAAAGAACCTAGCCTGCTAAAACCTTTCACCAACCTATGGAACTTTCGTCCCTCTATAGCCAGTATGAAGACAAGCCTCCAACCATCCTCATTGCAGCTGCCACCTTTGTCCAGGTGGGTCTCAGTCCCCTTTCATGAAACTTGTCCTGACCCTCTCCTGGTCTCGTCTCTGGGTACACCCTGAACCCCTATCAGATACAAGAAGGGAATACTGTATAGCAAAGGTTCTCAAAATGGAGCCAGGAGCTTCGTGAACCCCTGAAAGTGTTGGCCTAAACGTGTGAGCATGTATGTGTGTGTAAGGGGCTGTGTAGGTGTGTAAGAATGTGCATATGTGTGTGAGAGTGTGTGTCATTTTCAGCGGAGAAGGTAGGTCCAAGAACCATCACTGACCACCAGCTCTCTCTACAGGTTTCAAAACCTAGAGAAAGATGAAGAACAACCACACGCAGGAAAAGAAGGTAAAGAACACACCTTCGCACGCCAGTTGAGGAGGAGAGCAACAAACACGTGGGCTCTAGCGGGTGTGAGGGACTGTGCTCTCCTGAGTTATCAGGAAATCATTTGCAAGTTCTCAGGGATGCTTGACATGATGAGGAACCGGGAAGGGAAGGCAATTGTAGCTAAAAACTAAGTCCTATTTAAAACGGTCCACAAGATGGCACTGCGGGCCAATGAGAAGATTCACCTGCGTGTCTCCAATGAAATATGTTTATCTTCCACTCGTTTTTTTTCTTTGTCTTTTGCTAATATACTGCAACCGAAGCCCTTGCATTATTTGCCTGTTAAAAACGCTGGCATTTAGAAATAGTAGTCCTAAGTTTTATGATTCCTGCTTACTCTTTATGTAATACTCAGCAGACTCTGGAAAATCTTCGTTTAAATACTGATTTTAATAGGGAAGTTGCATCTTATTCCTGGTGTGATAAAAGTCTTTGGAAGGCTGTGTGTGGTCACTGCTAGAATCACCCTTCAGGGGTTTGGAGATTGGGAAATACAGGAGGGAAATAAAGGGAAGGAAGAGGAAAAGGGCTCTAAGTTTGATCAGAAAAGTGAAGAACACCGGCTTCTGTCGTGATTGGCCTGGCGAGAAATTCACATAGGTGTAATGTTGCTCCCAAGAAAAGAAATCGCATTATCCTGGTGTCATATTATCGGAGGCTTTCACTTAGAAACATGAATATTTAGTTAATTATGATGATGCAGAGAGAGCAACAAATGTATTAAATTAGGCATCAAGGAGTTAAAAGGTCATACATTCTTTGGTCAAAGGAAATACAATACAATTTTACATTTGTATGGCACTTAACTGGTTTACAAGGTGTTTTATACTTCCATCTTCTTGTTTGATTCTCACAACCACCTCATGGGTGGGCAGTGTCACCAAGCCCATTTTAAACCTCAGGCTGCTGAGATTCAGAGAGGTTCCGAGACCTGCTCAAGGATCCACAACCATGGACTAATTGACATAATAATCTAGGTCTTCAACTTCCTTATCCACACAATGGGGTTAATGATGCCTACTGTTGCAGCACGGTGTTAAACATTACCACGTAGGAAAAGTCTAGACAGAAAGTCGGTAAACGTTAGCTAGCTTTATTGTTTATGAAAAGAAGGTTACAGTGTCGGTTGCCAATGATGTATGATAAGAATCTTAAGTTGCAACAATAGAAGCCACTTATCTTGCTAACTTAACTTGCTAACAATCTGCTAAATTACCTGCCATAATTCTTCCACCTTCTCATTGGCCATGGGTAATAAAAAAGGAATTTATCCAAGACACAGAACAGCTGCAGAATGAGAGGAAAAACGGACGACGTTGAATTTGGAAAATACGGGAAGTAGAAAGGAGTCTGGCTGCCCCTCTCAGGGTACGTGGATGGGCCACGCTGAGGAGGGGCAAGGATCCTTGGCCAACAGTCCTAGCCCAGACTGAAAGGGACTGTTTGGGGCCTAAAAAAACAGCAGCTGCTTCTGACTGTACCTAATACCTGCAATCAGAGAAGTGCCTGGGACTTTTTCCCAGGCATCTGAAAGGGAAATTGGAATGCTATTTCAGAAGAACAGGAAATAAGTGGAAAAAACATCAAATGCCACTGCACAAGATATTTCTAGAATGAAGGAAACCTTGACATTATTTCATGTAGTGTTAATGATAATGACAATATTTATTGAGTACTCATGTGCCAGGCACTGTTACCTTTATTAGTTCATTTAGTCCTCCTGATAATCCTGTGAAGCAAACTGTATTATTAGACTCACTTTACCAGGCAGGAAACTAAGGCACGTGTGAGTAGAGCCCAGGTGCAAACCCATCTCGAGCTCAGAAAACAACAGAGTTTAGAGAATTGTTGTAAACATCGAAAAAGTTAATCTTAGATGGAAACAAAATTACTGGTCCTTAGCCATTTTTGGCTTCAAAACCAGCGGCTGCTTATGACTGTACCTAATACCTCTACTCAGAGAAGTACCTGGAACTCTCGCCCTTCCTTGCCCTCCTGGTGACGAGTGGGTGGTGTGAGCATTGCGCTTTGTCACCAGCCCTGTCCTGGCAGCAGCGATGTCCACACACGGGGCCATGGTAAATGGTACAGTTGTGCCTAAGGGTGTTTGCTTTTATACACGTGGGCAACTCGTTTTGTAAATATTGATACCCACTGGTAACCACCATCAGTAAGCTGAGGGCCTTGATGGGGGAAAAATAAATCTTGTTATGAGGTTGAAAATACAGGGGCCACAATTTAGAATAAGTGTTAAGTATAAATATCAGTGTTGAAACAGGGAAAATATCAGGATGACTTTTCTGCTTGCCATTTAAATTGGAGTTTGAGATCTTTCAAAGGTTCTCAAGAGTGGGCGGTCTTGTTTGCCATCTTCAGCAGTGGACGTGAAGTCCATGGCTTCATTCAGGAGAGAAGGGTCTAGCCGGAATGACAGGCACCTGTGGGCTGTAGGGGGACGTCAGGACAGGGAAGGGTCCCTCCCAGAATGGCGGGACCTGCGCCTGGGAATTATCTTGAAGGGTTTGCGTGAGAACCTGGTGCCTGAAGGAAGAAGAGGTAGAATGTCTATTGCACTTGGTCTAGAAACTGCAGATTTAGCAATGGCTTATTGGAATATACAAAGATAGCAGCATATTGACCGCGACCTAGGGATTCAGTATCTATCAGAGAATCTGATTGGAGAAAGGGTGACCCGTACCGAAAGTCAAGATGAAGCCTGTTTGGCACGGTCCTGGTTCTACATTAAGGCAACAGGTGCAACCAGGAGGCAAGGCTGGGACGTTTCTTGAGCTAATTTCCAAACACTTGGTTTTAAATATTGATTTGCTCATCCTAATTTTCCAGAAGACTGAGGTCTCCAAGAGCAATGGAAGTGGTAAGTGAAGCCCAAAGCCTTGGAGATGACTCTTGTAAAGGTGGAAGTCAGTGCTTGCCTGTTACTGCTTTGACGGGGTGTAGGTTAGCCAAAGTGAGGAACCATCTCATCCAGCAACGTCTTGACTTCTGAGGTACTTTGCGTTTTGCTTGGAAAGGCTTCTCTGTCTAGCCTCGGTTTTTATTAGATATTGTTTTTAATGTGGGAATTTGGTGGGGTCTTTAATTTGACAGTAGGCTTTCAATGCCTGGCCAGGAATTCCCTGATCCTAGACTACCGGATTGATTTGAGACTTAAGTTTAGCATCTTGTGACAGAAGTATGGCATTTGTGGTGGTAAGAAAAGCTCCATCTCCCAGGGAACTGGGAGACACCAAATTATCTTAGCAATCATCTGACAAAGGATGTCTCACCCAAGTAATGGAGCAGGACATTCTGGCATTACCAGAAATGCGTGAGTAAAAGGATGATTATTAAGTCACTGTAGTGGGGTGTGAACTTCCTAATGAGTGGCTGACCCATGACCCCCCACATACAAGTTTTGGGAGCCAGGGGTCTTAAGAAGGAGTTGAAGATAGAATGAACCACCCCAATATCCAAAAGGAATTTATAAATTTTAAAATACAGAGTCTGTCCTTAACAAGTAACAAGAACTTGTTTCTTGCCGGAGAACAAGCTTCCAAACCGGTTGCTAGAGAACTTCCATCAGAGCCCATTTGAAAGGAATTTTATTTCTGGAAATTGTTTTGAAGAGTGAAACACCTGTTTCTCTCTAGACAGCCATGCTTTTAACCCCTACCTCATGCTGCACGATCAAGAAGTTTCGTATTTATACCACGTTTTCTTAGCCTCTGATGAGATATTTACTTTGCTGTACTTGGCCCTCAGCTTACATTAATGGGATGTCCTGAATAAGGTTTATGAAGTGACAAATGTGGTTGCTTAGAAATACTGCTAAAATGTAACCCAGCATGAGACCCAAATCTCCTACGGAGACCCATTCAAGACATGGGCCTGTGTGCTTGACCTTCCAAATTAGCGTGTTTTTTTCATGTGACGATATGATTCCTATAAACTGATCTAAGCTCCCTTTGCTTTAACTACTAAGACATTCAGAGTTACGTTTATTAACTAAAAGTTTACAACTACTTAGGTTTGTACAATGTGGATTTCTTTGTTCTAAATTTACTACAAATTTGGGTTTTTTCTTCTCTATTTTTCATGGCCTTGACTTTTTTTTTTTTATTTTTTTGAGACAGAGCCTCAAGCTGTTGCCCTGGGTAGAGTGCCGTGGCATCACAGCCCACAGCAACCTCCAACTCCTAGGCTCAAGGGATTCTCTTGCCTCTGTCTCCCAAGTAGCTGTGACTACAGGCACCTGTCACAATGCCCGGCTATTTTTTGGTTGCAGCCATCATTGTTATTTGGTGGGCCTGGGCTGGATTTGAACCCTCCAGCTCAGGTGAATGTGGCTGGAGCCTTAGCTGCTTGAGTCACAGGCACTGAGCCCATGGCCTTGACTTTTTAATTTATACACATGTGAGTATGTCTGGGTTTTGTGAGTCTCGTTGAAAGACACCCCCAAGCATTTTATTGAACAAGATGAATTGCAGCTAAAAATAAAGAAAAAGAAAGCTAGCTATTCACACACCACCCCTGAAAGAGAAAAATAAGTCCTATAAGCACAATACCATGCCACTCCCTCTAAAACAAACCTCTTTCCAATCTGCCTGAAGAAGGAAAGCCCTGTGTGCACCAAGAATCATTTCTTTTCTGCAAGGACAAAGGATTTCCGAGAAGCACGTGCCTTCCTGACTACTGACCCACTTCTGGATGCTATTCTCACCGCAGTGGTTTCCAGAATATTACCAGGGTGCCTTTCCCGCTATCCAGTCTACGTTGGAACTTACATTGTCTTTAAAAGTCACAAAGAGCCAAGCTGCATAATGTAATCTGATGTTCTGACAACCTCACTTACACTCAGGCTAAATTTAAAGGTCACCATTGCAGGGAAATAGTGGTAAGAGAATCAAAGTGCCCTAAACATGGATCCCACAGATGTTTCCTCATTTTGAAACTCTTACTCTACAAAATAGAGGCAGAATGGCCCATGAGTTTAAAAATACGGTGGAGAATCCGTTTCTTGGGAACCAGATAGCTTCAGGAAAAATTGTCAAATAGGTAGACGCTGATGCGAAATGGCCATAGTTTGTCTTAGATGTTCGCTGGAATATTGTGGGCATTTATATTTTTCTACCTGTACTTATTCAATACCTTCTATGTGTGAAGAATTGTGCCAAGCCCTGTGATCAGATGGTACAGGGGACAAATGGTCCCTGTTCTTACAGAGCTCACAGTTTAGTAGGGAAGAAAGACATGGAAATAAATAGTTACAATAATGTGCAGTGAAGGTGATGAAGAGAAACTAGATTTGGTGCCCATGGCAGGGGGCCCTGGAGCAGTATAAAGGCGTGTGTGGACAGAACCTTTCCCCCAGTGAAGTAAAGCTTTACGGAGAGCCAGCATAGGACTAGAAGAAAAGTGTTTTAGGAGAGGGGATGTGTGATACAGATAGGGGGAGCAGCATGGCTGGAAGGCAGGAGGTGAAGAAGGAAAAAAGAGGCCACAGGTGGCCGGAGAGATACTCTGGAGCAGGGCTGGAAAACTATATGGGTCATTATCAAAGTTTTGAGATATACAAACATCAAGAAAAGTAAAATCTTCAAGGACGGAAACAAATGAAGCCCTCCCAGCCACACCCATAAGCTGAGCAAGTAGAAACTGGCACAGGTGAACCAAAAAGGGTGCTGTCAATGGTGTTTCTTGGAACTGAAAAACTGGACCATAACATGGTCTCTGTGTGTGTCTCTGTATGTGTGTTTGTATCCAGAACATTGTCTTTATCCTTCATGAGCTGGTAGGCGCTGAGGTTAATTCCACATCTCGGCAATTGTAAATTATGTTGCAATACACATTTGAGTGCAGGTGTCTTTTTTGATAAAACAACTTCTTTTCCTTTGGGTAGATACTCAATAGTGGATTGCGGGATCAAATGGTAAATCTGTGTATATTTCTTGGAGGAATCCCCAGACTGTTTCGTGTAAAGGTTGTACTAAGTTGCAGTCCCACTAACAATGTATAAGTGTTCCTTTCTCTCTGCATCCTTGTCGACATCTATTGTTGTTTGATTTTTTAATAATGGCCTCTCTGATGGGGTAAGCTAGTATCTCATTGTGGTTTTAATTTGCATTTTCCTGATGATTAGTGATGTTGGAATTTTTTCATATATTTCTTGGTCATTTGTCTGTCTTCTTTTGAAAAACATGTCTTTCACCCACTTTTTAAATGAGGTTTCTTTTTTTCTGATTTGTTTGAGTTCTCTGTTGATTCTTGATATTAACCAAAAGAGCATGGTACTGGCATAAAAATAGACCCATAAAACAAAGGAATAGAACAGAGAACCCAGAATTTATTCCACATATTTACGGTCAACTGATTTTTGACAAAGGGGCTAGGAACATTTATTGAAGAAAGCATGATATGGTCAATAAAGGGTCCTAGGAAAACTGGATATCCAAAGGCAGAAGAATAAAATTAAATTCAAGTTCAGATTTCAGAGCAAACTAGTTCTGAAAGTAAATTTTTACTTTTTAAGAAAAACCAGGCTTGGCTCGTGTAGCTAAGTGAGTAAGGGCACAGGCCACATATGCCAGGAGTGGCGGGTTCAAGCCCAGTCCGGGCCTGCTAAACAATAATGACAACTGCAACCCCAAAGTAGCTGGAGTTGTAGCCAGCACCTCTAGTCCTAGCTACTTGGGAGGCTGAGGCAAGAGAATTGCTTAAGCCCAAGAATTTGAAGTTGCTGTGAGCTATGATGCCATGGCACTCTATCAAGGGAGACATAGTGAGACTCTGTCTCAAAAAAAAGGAAAACCATAATATACAATTGGGTGCTTTTTTGTTTCTATTAAAAGATGTGTATTATTAGTAGAAATTGCAGTCACTTTTTAGCAATATCATGAACTTCAATCAGTGATAAGATTACTGTTTCACAGCTTTGCCAATAGCTCACCAAATTTCATGCCTTTTCTACAGAAAAAAGTGCAAAGGAAAACACTAAGCAACCTCCAAGCACACAACAAATTGGGAGAAACATTTGCAACTCAAATCCTAGACAAATGGCTCATGGTAAGAGAAAAACCCGTGATCAGAAGACAAATGGGTATAGGATGGGGATAGACAAAATAAAAAACTACAGATGGAAATATAAAACATGAAAAGATGCTCAACTCACCCATAAAAAGAGAAATGCAAATTAAAATGACTAAAGAATGTTATTATTCACCTATTGTATTGGCAAAAATACAAATTTTGGATATCATTAGGGCCATAGGAAAGCAGGTACTTTTTATGTGTTTCTGGCTGCAATGGAAATTTGCACAACTCTACAGAGAGCAATTTGAAAGCAGCTATCAAATTTGCAAATGTCTGTACTTTCTGACCTAGGAGTTCTATTTCCAGGAATTTATACAACATGTACACATTATTAGAAATGATGGGTGCACAAGCAAGGTGATTTTTTGCATCATTTGTAATTGCAGAATATCAGAAACAACTTTAGACTCCACAAGGTATAGGAGGGGATTGTTACATAGGTTTTTTTTTCATTTGAAAAATGAAGCTCTTCATATACACCGCGGCCATAAATTTCATGTATATGTAATGGGAACATCGTTAAGATGTACTAAGTGAGTAAACAAAATGTATGGCATGCTATCATTGTGTATACAAAAGGAGGTAACTTATGTGTATTTATTTTATATAGATAGACAGGTATTTGGTTGCTGTGTTAGTCAGGGTTCTCCAGAGAAATAGAATCAAAAGGATAAATAGATAGGTAGATAGATCACCGATAGATGGATATAGACAGATGTTTATTACAAAGGATTGGCTCACATGATTAGGAAGGCCGAGAAGTCCCGCAATCTGAGGTCTGCAAGCTGAAGGCCCCTCAAAGACAGTGTTTGAAAACCTGTAGAACTGAGATCCAGGCCGTTCCAAACCCGAAGGCTGGAGGACCAGGAGTGCCGATGTCTAAGGGCAAGGATAGATGTATGTCACAGTTCAAGAGAGAGTGAATTTGCCCTTCATTTGCCTTCTGGTTCTATTTGAGTCCTCAGTGGGGATGATGTTCACCCACATTGATGAGGGTGAATCTTCTTTACTCGATGTACTGATTCAAATGATAATCTCTTTTGAAAACATGTTCAGAGATACACCGAGAATAATGTTTTACCAGCTATCTGGGCACCAGATAGCCTTCAGCCCAGTCAAGTGGACCATATAAAATTAACCATCACCCTTGTGTGTCCTCAGCATATCAATAGAACTGGAAATTCACTGTATGAGTAATGAAACAGAGAAGAAGTGATTCTATGACTGTAGGATGTGATATTCTAGAGAAGGGTGCAAGGTGCCATAGGGGCCCAGAAGAAGGCGTGACTCTTTCTAGATGTTGGTAAAAGGAAGAGATAAACCTTGATTCACAGAGGATGGTTCTCCAGATAAAGAAGAAGGAAAGTTACCCTCCAGCTGGAAAAATGTACAAATTGAAAAAGGCTGATGTGACGTTCAGTACTCAGTAAGAAGTCCAGTGTGCCAGAGTTGCAGGTACACTGCGTCTGGGATGAGGTGGCAGGAGATTAGTCCGTAGGGTAGGATTCCAAGCCAAGGTAGCAAGATGGGTGGAGATGCTGGGCTGTGAAGGAAATTATGTAAATGGTACCAGCCTCACCACACACAGCTACTGCCTTAGGTTTTAGGAAATACAACTGAAGCAGCAGGGAAAACCTTTGTATAAACTGACTCATGATTCTTACCCTTCCCTTGGGTGGCTGGATAATAATGACATCCTGGTTTCTGGCCCTGCCTTGTCAAACCCCCCCTCTACTTTGGCTGAGGGTGTGATTCCTAGTGCTCTGATCAAACCAGTGTTCATTTGCCTGCTGGGTCTGAGGCTGCTCTGCTGCTCTGAGCATGAAGTCTGGACTCCTTAGTGTGGCAGAGAAGGCCTTCTGTGATCATGTCCTGGAACGTGGTCCTTGAGCTGTACTGCACCATTTGGTTCTGGCCCCAAAGCCTAATGTTATTTATTCCACACCCCTGTGAGTTTCTCCTGAGTAGGAGGGTCCATCTCCTTTTCCCTCTTGACTCATGGCTTAGCATTAAGACCCTGATCAGCCTCCCTCAGTGACCCTCTTTTCCCTCCCTTCACTCCAGGCTGGTTTCAGTGCAAACCAAGCCAGATACATCCTGGAAGAAGTGGGGAAAACGGTGACATTATGGTACTGAGGAGACCTTCTATCTTCTATCTGCTACTCTGCATCTTGGTGACATTCAGATAACCACACACCCTCCCTGTACCTCTGATTTCTCTCCTGCAAAAATGGGTCACAATCTTATTTCACATGATTACTGGGTGGGTTACATGGGATTGTATGTAAAATATGATGCACCTTTTCTGACTCAAATGGAGGTAACCGGCTACTGCAGAGATTATTGTAGACATGTTTCTGCTGTTGCCACTACTACAGCATTTCTGTTTTGTTAACCTCAAAATTGCCTTTTCATGTGCTCTGTACCTTTGCCTTATCCCTTTGCTGTGGGGGAACCATCTTCTGTTGTCTCTGCCCCCTTATGCTTAGCACAGTGTGGACCTGATACTAGGCACCTGAAAGATATTTTCAGAAATCAACCATAAAATATTTTATATGATACAGAATACACAAATGTGGTCATGATAATGGTGGTGATAGCAACGTGTGTGTGCACAGCTTTACAGTTTAACAGGGAGCTTTGGCATTCTTTTAAGCTATATTCCTGACTTCATTTTTCTCCTCCAAAGGGCATCATTATTTACCAACACTCCCACTTGCAAACAGAACATGCTACTTACTGGATTCATTTAAATGTTTGTAAGAAATGTACCTGTATGCTATCCCTTTGATGAATTTGACCTATAATTTGATTATACATGAAAACATCTCTGCAGGGGCTCCCTGAAGAAACAGGAAAAGAGCCCAGGGAGATGAGGCACAAAAACAGCTGATGGTGAGGCACTCGGCAGGGTGTGGGGAGGGGGTGGTGGTATTAATGAAAAAAAGAATAAAGAAGATTTTCATCTAAAGTGAGAAAAGGGAAGTGAGGAAAACAGCTGCATTTCTACAAGATGGTATGATTTGCTTCCATTCATGGGCATAATGGGAAAAAAATAACTTGAACATTGGGGTTAAAATTGGGTTAAATTGAAAAGAAACCCACCTGGATAAAATGGTAGATGTGAACTGAAATATAAGGTATCCATGGAACGGTATTAAAAATGTGAGGAAAATGGTTATACTTGAGGATGGGTGATTGCTCTGCGACCTGGAGGCGTCTGGGGTACATTATTCATTTCAGCTTCACTGGCGTCTAGCCTATTAGAGTTCACAGAGATGCTGGTTTCGCTGGTCTCAACTCTGCACTAGGTAAGGACGGGGCTGAGCTGATGCAGCTGGCATGCTGTGGACCCCTGTGCTTTCATGCTGATTCTTCTCCATCCCAGATGTGCAGTGGATTCCCAACCTCTTCACGTCCACTCTGCCATTCAGCCTTTCATGACCGACTCAGCAAATGGCTCTTTGGTTCCTAGCAACCAGCCCTCATTCCTCCCTTTCTCTGAGCTCCTCTAACCAGCCCATTAGCAAGTGATGTCAATTCTACCCCCTAAATATGTCTCTAGCCTGCACCCTTCTCTCCTTTTCTACTGAGCCACTATCTAAGCCTTCTGGAATGGCCTCACCAGGCCTGCATTGTGTGGCCCAGGCCTTCTGCTCCAAATTCTCTCCCTACCACTTTTCCTCCCATCCACCATCCTCCAGCCACTGGCTTTGGTTCACATGTTTCCCTTGGCCATATGTGTGTGCTCTATTTATCAGTGGGCATCAGTGTTCCAAGGGTCCTTCTCTTACTCAACCTTATCTTGGTCCTATACTGCAGAGTGACTGGGGTAACCTTTTAATGAGAGTCATTCCTGTGGTTTTTTTCCTCAACTTTTACATACACTCCTATATACTGAAAGAAAACATCTTTTTGTTTTGTTTTATCCTCATTTTATTTTATTTTTTTTAATTAATTTTTTTTATTGAATCATAGCTGTGTACAATAATTCAATCATGGGGTACAGTGTGCAGACTTCACATACAATTAGAGATTTTTTCTCAACCTGATTGACATAGCATTCATGTGATTTTCTCATTTACTATGTGAAAACAGAAAATATCTTTTTGATTTGCTTAGATCAGGGGTCCTCAAAGTTTTTAATCAGGGGACAGTTCACTGTCCCTCAGACCGTTGGAGGGCAGGACTATAGTTAAAAAAAAAATCTATGAACAAATCCCTATGCACACTGCACAAAGACCTCCTAACTTCAGAAAAAATGGCCCCCTTTAACCACAAAAAAAAGGCCCTACTAACTGCAAAATAAAAAAAAAAAATGGACTTCCTAACTTCAAAAAAAAAAAAAAAATTCTAACTTGTTCTTATCTCAGTCCTCAGGCAGCAGCAGGCTCTGCATAGGCAAGCTCGTGACTCTTCTAATCACACCCAAGACTGAGAGGAGAAGTCAAGTGACAGAGAGAAGGAAGGGAGTCGGAGAGTGTGCCACACATCCCACACATGCGCACTGCAGTCTGGACTAGTCGGCTGCTAAGCAGGACAGGCAGCCTGGATAAATGTCCTTGGCGGGCCACATGTGGCCTGCAGGCTGTAGTTTGAGGACCCCTAGCTTAGATAATGCTGCTAAATATGTATTAATTTCATTCTTTCATGTACACATTTAAAGACTGCTAATTAAAGCAGACTCTTCTTTGATATCTCTCTGCACTCCTGAGGGCCTTTCCCTACCACAGAGGTCATCACTGTTTGGTTTGGGTAGGAATGCTCCTTGTTCTTTTCCTATGCATTTATATACCTGTATAAATCCATGACTGTATAGTTTGGTTTTATGGAGTTTTAGAAAAAATCTTATGTAAATATGCTTTTGTGACTTTAAAAAATCTTATGTAAACATGTTTTTGTGACTTATTTTTCATAAATTAACAACATGTCTTGAAAATCTGTCCCTGTTATTACAAATGGGTCAATCACATTCTGTTAACATACAACAGAGTGTTCTTTAGGCACTGTATTTGCTTCTGATTGCTGCTGTAACAAATTATCACAAACATAGTGGTTTAAAACAACTCAGAATTATTATTGAACAGTTCCAGAGGTAAGACATCTAAAATGGGCTTGTGTGGACTAAAATTGGGGTATTGGCAAGGCTGTATTCCTTATGGAGACTATTGATGAAAATTTGTTTCTTTGCTTTTCCCAGCTTCTGGAGCCACCTGTAGTCCTTAGCTCATGGCCTCTTCCTCCTTCTTCAAAGCCATCAGTGTAGCATCTTCAAATCTCTTTTTCAAGTCTGACATTTCTGCCTCCCTCCTTCACTTGTAAAGACCCTTGTGATTACACTGGGCCACCTATATAATCTGAGAAAATCTCTCATCTCTAGACACTTAGCCGGATCATCTGTCAGGTCTCTCTTGACATATGAGATAACAGATTCGTGGGTTTTGGGGGTTCTGATGTGGACCTCACTGGGGGAACATTCTTCAGCAAATCTCAGGCCTCATAGTTTGTAGTGGTTCCTCTTCTGTCTTCGTAGGTCTTCCCTGGTGAGCTTTCTCATTCTTGTAGATGATGCCACCTTTCTATCTGAAACTCCTGCTGTGGCCATTCACTGAGAACCTACCCTTTGATGCTCTCCACATTCTGGAGCCCATGCTGTTTCTCACCTTCAGGTCTTTGTGCATTTGCTATGCTGGTTTGAACAACTTTCTCACTTTTCCTCAAGTCAAACTATCTTCTTGGTCCTTCAAAACTCAAGATATGTGCACTCTCCCCTATGGAGCTTTTCTTTCAGATGAGTTTTCAAATTTTCCAGTTACTGTGCTATTTGCAGTTTTCATCCTGTATTGTAAATGAGTGTTTTACCTGTACACTTTCAGGGTTTAACTGTTATTTTTTGTAAATGCTGTATTTAGACTGAGTCTGCTGCATGGTAGACACTCAATAAACATTTGTTGAACATATAAGGCCAGGGAAAACAGTCCTTGGGGCAAGCATTTGCTTTTGAATCTGCCTTTAAGGCTACCACTGCCTCTAGGTTTTCAGCCCATGAACTTCTAACATGGTCTGGCTAATGTGAATTAGGAAAAAGGAGTCATAAGTGTGATTTCATGACAACCTTCTGGGGGTTGTCTGAAGAACTCAGGTCCCATTAGGAGTATCTCTGCATGCAGCTACTTCCACTAGGTCCTGATCACTTCCCTTCCTCTTGCCTTTCTGGGATGAGAGGTGAACTGCTCCTCACTGCATCTAGGCCCAGTGTGGGAACAGCCCTCACTAGCTCCTCTATTCCTGCCATCCCTTTGTATACACTCCCTTTATTATCCTCTCCTTAACTTACCCGACTTGCACATGTTCTCTGTTTCCTGCCAGGGTTCTCAATAATATACATGGGGCTCATATCTGATCTCCAACCAGATCTTTGATATTTTGAACAAGTATCTTAGCATTCACTGATGTTTATAGAATAAGTACTGAATAGGCCAAGACAAACCTATTCTCTTTTGTAATGCCACAGGGCAATCATGGTGTGTTATAGCTGGACCTGACTTTTTATGTTTTCCAGACAAGGTTCATCATTTTATATAAAAGGAATTTTAGTTTGGATTATGACCAAGAATATTCAATAATGGGTAGAAAAAGGATTTCAGAGTCTCATACATAGACTTGAGTTTGAATCCTAGAGGTGGGACTTACTGGCCTGGTGACTTGGCACCCTCCATTTTGTCAATTGCAAAATGGAGACAATATTATATCACCAGGGTGCTAAGAAGATTAAATGAGCAGATGCACCTGAATTCTTTGGTACAGAAGCCAGATGTTCTGGATTCCAGTCCAGAGTGCACTCCACCATTTGCCCAACTCAGCTTGTGAGACACTTTAGTGTATATACGAGAAAGTGTGTGATGTGGCCCAGCTCCCGGTGTGAACAAGAGATGCTGTGACAAGAGATGAAGGCACTCATGCAGTTGGCTCAGAGCAAAATCTTCCAGATTTGATATTTCCATTTTTCCCTCTTTCATCTTATCTTCACATATGTTTTCTAACTACAATTTTTTATATTCAAACCCACACTCCCAGGAGACAGAAAAGGTGAAAACAAATGTGGTTCAAGGGAGCTCTCTGTTGGTTCCCTAGAACCTTATTTCCTCATCCCAGCTCTCTTCCTAGGACCAAAGCTTCTTTCTAGGAGAGATGCTCCGTAAGAGAAGGGTCCTCTTCACCAAAGCCTCCAGCAAGCTTGTACTCTTTATTCTAAGGGACAGAGTTTGTGGGTCTACAGTCCTATTTCAGCAAATCTCTTGAGATTTCTTGAAGTTCTATTTCCTTCTCAAGTATTGTGAAGCTTGCAAACTCAGATAAAATGAATGGAGCCTTTGGAGTGAACAATCACTCACCAGCATAAGTTATTTTAATGGGCCCATCACTTGAAACTAAACTTCCACCATCTGTTCCACCTTTTAACTGCAAATGCAAAAAGAACACCATTCCCAGTGGCATCATAAAAAGTTAGATATAAGTGATTTAAATGCATGTTTTTGTTCTGTACTCAGTGCAAGATGCATCTGAGGGAAGGCTCATATTGGATTTTTTAATGGCGAAATCAAAATTCAGAGTGGAAGGGTTTCTCTGTTAGCAAAAGAGTAGCATTTTAGTTGGTGTGGAATATACTGTACCATGTCATTCATTCATTCATTTGGTCAGTCTTTCTTTTCCATAAATATTTATAGAATGCCACCTTGTACCTGGCACCATTAGACATTTTGGATAAAGAAGTTAAGGGGTCAGACCCCTGGTGGAGGGGTTTTGGCATGAGGAATGAAGAGGCTTGACACAGAGTCTGTGCCAGGGAACTGAGGAACTCAGGGAGGAGGAGTCCTCCCCAGCATACAGGGAAAAGTAGCTAAAAGTCACTTATCAGACACCAGCACTAAAAAAGGAGTGATATGGAAAGAGTCAGACAGAATGTCTCCAACTTGTTTTTGCAAAACCCCTGACCTTAAGCAAGACCTCTGCCTCCAGCACCAAGAGACTTTTGGAATCTAGAGAATCTTTAACATAACCATGAGGCCTGGTATTGCCACACTTCACATACACAGTCTCTCCTGGAGGTCAGTTTTCTGCCCTGGCATGTACACAACTCACATGCCATTCTCAGGACTCTTCAGGTCTCTCAAGCAGAAAGAGAGTCTTATGCTAAAGATCAGGGCACAATTTTCCCTACATCCTGGCACCTGCAAAGGAAAGTAAAGCAGGCTATTTCGTATAAATATACATATAAGTCACATCAAAACTCAAACATAAATTTCATTTTCTACTTCAAAATGCTAATGGGTAGGAAGAAACATGCAGTCATAGGGATCTTGCTTTAAAATCCCAACTACTCCATCGTGCAATCTGAGACCATTTCCTTACCATTTCCTCATCTGGAAAATGGCAGCAATAGTGTCTTCCTCCCTATTCAGAATCATAGTCATAGTCTGTTATGACCAAATAAGTTATATACACAAAGCCACCGTCCCAGTTCTTGCTGTATGTTTCTTCTCCTTCTACTTTGTCCCTTGGATTTTTTATAGATTTGGGGAAATTATTTTTTAGACATAAGATAATGGACTCAGACCGCCAGAGTAGAAAAGATCTGGGAAATATTCAGCTTTAATTTAATATTTCTTATTGTATAGAAAATCAAGTTTCATGTGAGAAAGAATTAGCAACCAGTTCAGAGTCTTACAGTGTGCAGTGGTTCCTAAAATACTTTGGTTGTTCACTTATCAATAAAAAAATTGTAAACATGCTCTTCTACTGCATACAATAGAACCTTGATAGCTGACCTCCTCCCTACACAAACCACCTCCTTCAATTGACCCAATTTTCTTTCTTTTTTTTTTTAATAATTTTATTAAATCATAATTGTGTACATTGGTGCCATCATAGGGCAGAATGTGCTTCATATACAATCAGAAACATTTTGATCATACTGTGAGAAATAGCCCTCATAGCATTTTCTTAATCACTATATAAAGACATTGATACTCTACATTTGATAAGTTTCACCAGTACCCTACTAAGATGCACCATAGGTGTGATCCTACCAATTGCCCTCCCTCCACCCATCCTCCCCCCTCCCCTCCCCTCCCTTTCCCTTTTCCCTGTATTCTTGTGCTATAATTGGGTTTTAGCCTTCATATGAAAGCTATAAATTAGCTCTATATTAGGGCTGAGTACATTGGACTGTATCTCATTTTTTAAAAGTTTGATACCCATTAAATCTCTTGCAGAAAACTCCCCATACTAAAAGAACTCCATGCCAACATCCTGGTAAACTAACATTAATGGAAGATCAACCTCATTCTCTTCTCAAAAATAGGCTTCTAGAAGAGCCACCTAAGAGAAAAACAAACACTATCTAATAAGGGAAAGACAGATTCCATCTTTCATTACTTTGAGGTCTCAGATCTAGAACAGCATAATCTGATTTTATCTACGGTGTCCACCAAGAGGGCACTGCATGGCAGAGAAAGGAAAATAGTAGGACAAGGAGTATGAATACTTTTACAGCCACAGAAAGCAGAAAAAGTAATTTCAAAGAGGGGCGCACAGAGCCCCTACACGGCCCTTTCCCACACCCACCAAAAAGAACCAACCATAAACTTTTAGCACCTGACAAAGACTTCAAGAGAGACAAAAAGGACAACATTTTGGCCTGGCTAAGGGCTCTCCAGTCAACTCAATTCCTCTCTCTACTATTTTATTAAAATATGCAAGCGCAGTACTCATAAACAAAGGAATCATTTCAGTTTTTGCTTGGAAAAATGGGAGCCAATACATTCCTTCTGGGAATTCAGGGTAAGAATTTTACAAAAACAGTGTCCAGATGTGCTTCAAAATTCAGTCTGTTCTTTCTTTTGGGGAGGAGTGGAAGGAAAAACAAAGGGTGGGAGAGACATTTTATTAAAAATTTAAAAGGTTATTGGTTTTTCTTGGCCTGCACACTAGCCCCTTCTCCTCTGACAAACAAGGCGGGAGCACCTGAGGCAGAACCTTTCTCCTCCTGGCAGGAGGCAGGGCCCGGCTGGCCACAGGTCACCAGCCTGAGTCTCAATGGCAAATCATTCCACCAGGTGGAAATGGGGGAGACAAGCAGGATACCCCAAAGGCCAAAAATGTTTTTTCTTTTCTTTTTTTTTTGAGACAGAGCCTCAAGCTGTCACCTTGGATAGAGTGCTGTGGCATCACAGCGCACAGCAACCTCCAATTCCTGGGCTCAAGCAAGTCTCCTGCCTCCGCCTCCCAGGTAGCTGGGACTACAGGTGCCCGCCACAACGCCCGGCCATTTTTTGGTTGCAGCCATCATTGCTGTTTGGCGGGCCCAGGCTGGACTCGAACCCGCCAGCTCAGGTGTATGTACGTGGCTGGCGCCTTGAGCCACAGGCACGGAGCCAGGCCAGCTCAGATGTATGTACGTGGCTGGTGCCTTGAGCCACAGGCACCGAGCCAGGCCAAAAATTCTTAATTAAAAACCAAGCACTCTTGCAATAAACTTTCACTAAAAAAGAAAAAAAAAGGGCAGCCCCTGTGGCTCAGTGAGTAGGGCGCCGGCCCCATATACCAAGGGTGGCGGGTTCAAACCTGGCCCCATCCGAACTGCAACAAAAAAATAGCTTTGCATTGTGGCCTGAGCCTGTGGTCCCAGCTACTTGGGAGGCTGAGGCAAGAGAATTGCCTAAGCCCAGGAACTGGAGGCTGCTGTGAGCTGTGTGACACCATGGCACTCTACCGAGGGCAATAAAGTGAGACTCTGCTTCTACAAAAAAAAAAAAAAAGTCATATCCCATTTTTAAACTAGAAGCTTTGCTGAGATTTGAACCTTCCTCAATCTACTGATTTCATAACTTTTAACCACAGAGAGATTTAAATACATAGTTTGCTATAAAGTTTTCCTTCATTTTCAGAGGGGCTGATGCTGGCTCCGGGTATTTGAAAGTAAATGAATGTTTCAAATAGAACATAAATAAGGTAGGCAAAAAGTCAGGCATACATTATGAATAAAAAGATAATCCTAATAATAGTTTACATTATCACAAACCAAAGTTTATATGAGCAACTAAGCCTCCTTTCAAAGTAGAGAGCAGCTGCTGGCACAGCGGAAGAAAAAGGTATGTCAAAAATTTGACCTACCTTAAAGTTTGTTTAACACTGCTGTCAGCCACCGCTTCCTTCCGCCACCTTACACCAGGATGGGGGCAGGGCGGTATATCCTTTTTCAACTGTTTTGTTTGCACAGGCACAGAACTGTCTCAGTCCCAGAGGGACCTATCTCTACTCTACTATGTGGACAATCTTGACAAAGGTCAGCCTCATCAGTACCTGAGGGTAAAAAATGGCTCAACAGAGAAGCCAGCCCTGGGGTGCCCTCCTACTGCTTCCCTGGAGTCCGAAGAACATTTGCAGGATGAATATCCTATCCCTGAAGGATGCTAGTTACCCCACCAGAAGTAGGCAGTGGGCAAGGAGGCTGTGCTTACACAGACCTGTCAAGTCACAAATCCCTGGGCTTTTGTGCTCCAGAAAATGCTGACCACATACAAACCCCTTCAATCAAAAGCCCTGTGTGTTAAGTTGAATATCTGCACTCTATAAGGTAATCCAGCCCTTATTCATAGAGCATCTAGGATGTAGATAAGAGTCCAGGGCTAGGCCCTGGGGGAGGGCCTAGGGTGACTGAGATGAGGTCATATGCCCGGGGCAGTGACATCTCGCTCAAAGTGACATACCTGGGTTACCTGAGTGAAGACTGGGCAAGGGGGCACCTTCTGAAGTGGTAGCTTCACACTTCCAAATTGGAAGAACAAAGTGTACAACTCAAAGCACTTGTTTGCAATATTTCTTTTTCTTTCTTTCTTTTTTTGAGAAAGAGTCTCACTATGCCACCCTACAGTTAAATACTTCT
Source organism: Perodicticus potto (assembly GCA_963574655.1). Taxonomy (NCBI): domain Eukaryota; kingdom Metazoa; phylum Chordata; class Mammalia; order Primates; family Lorisidae; genus Perodicticus; species Perodicticus potto. The sequence continues at coordinate 14,872 of CAUYRH010143241.1, read as the reverse complement.
TTACCTACAAAGGCAGGTGGCATATCGGGATAAGGTAAACAGTCCCTGACATTTAATGCCTTTTTGAGTTTCCATAGATATAAAGCCCTTTTCAAGATGTTCTTACCCAGAGCCAGGAGCTTCCTATGAAGGTGGCTGAAGCTTCAATAGCCCAGGGCAAAGTGCAGGGAAGAGTTCCCAGTAACAGTGGATTCCAAGGGGGCCAGCCCCCTTCTTCCCTTCCCACTCTTCTGTCCTTATAGCAGTGGTGCAGCCCTTGCCACCTAAGGACATGAATTTTCATTTAGTGAGTGACCAGCTGGAGGCACTGGGAGACCCTCAAAGGCTCCTGGAAGCATAAAGGACTGACCAGCATGCCCAGCTTTCTGCTGGCAGAAGACTTGAAGACATAAGGCATAGCAGAGGGACTGCCAGGTCTCGGGGTGCTCTGGGAAGGTGCTCAAACCACGCTTTATTTGGGGCAAGGATACTCAGCTGCCCACCAGTCTTTTCTGCAGACAACGACAAACATTGCAGGTGGAGACACCAGTTTAAACCTGGCCAGATCCTTCCCAGGGCAACTTTTCATCACTCCTGTCTAAGCTCAGAGCTTCCAGCAGCTGTGACCCCTGAAGATAAGGCTCTTCGTCAAGTCAGCCTTGTTGGTGTATGCCCTATTATCACATGAGGTTGCCCTTTTGGCCTCTGAATGGGTGACCCCTGCCCCAGCCGCCCACGATCTCTTCCTCCTCTGGCTTGTGTCACAGACCTTCTGGGGGTGTCCCTCTTCCTGGTAGCCTATCAGGCATTCTTGCCTCTTCTGCCCATCAGCTCAAGCCACCACCTTATCTTCCTAAAGCGTGTCTCTGCTTGTATCTATCTTCTCTCTTTCCCAACCCCTCCATTCTCTCTAAGTCCAGGATCTTCATTCGGATCTGTTAAGGGTAACCAAAGATTTACAGGGCTCTTCCAGAAATGTTCTTAGCACATTCAGGGACCTCCCCAGGATGCCTAGGTAAAGCAAGACCACTTCAACCAGGGCAGGTGGATGATCACTCAGGGTAAGGGTTCCTGGACCCAAAGGGAAACTCATGGGATGGCAATCCCTAGGGCAGAGGCAACTGTGGCGTGGACCAGCAGGTGGGATGGGGGTGAGACAGAGTCCTTCATCCCACTCCCTTCAACCAGAGCAGCTGTACTCTTATCTGCTTCATATCAGGGCTCAAGGGAGGACTCATTTTTAAAAATACGTAGGGCAGGGGTAGGTGTGTGTGTATGTTCATAGGTGTATGTGTTCACTATTCTAACTTCTAACTTTCCCAATAAGACATAAGACAACAGCTTAGCGCCTGTAGTTCCAGCTTCTCGGGGGGCTGAGGCAAGAGAATTGCCTAAGCCCAGGAGCTGGAGGTTGCTGTGAGCTGTGATGACGTCACAGCACTCTACTGAGGGTGACAAAGTAAAATCCTGTCTCTTAAAAAAAAAAAACAACTGCTTGGTGCAAAAGGGGGTAGAGAAATATTCATAACTAACTACTCAATTTTGCGATTACCCACATGCAGATTATCTACCAAACAAACTACTTATTTCTGATCAATTTTTATCTATGGCTGCCTTTCCCATGCTACCACCTAGTACAATACCCCAAATCCTTTCCAACCCAGACAGTTCAGGAAAGAAAGGTCTGGGCCTCCAGGGCTGTCAACACCACAAGGCGATTCAGAACTCACAGAGACTCTGAGGCTGTGCCCTTGTTTACAGATTAAGTGATTGATTGGGTACTAAAAGCTCCCAGCCCAGAAGACTAAATGGGTTGAAATCAATCATTAACAATAGTGTGGATTTAAAAAGCTGGGAGACCTTGGGGGCTCTGGCTGTGTAGACATTTGGGGCAAGCACACATGAGGTGAGAAGGACGGGGGCAGGTGGAGATGCTGGGCACTTCCATATACCGGCACAGGCAATACCAACACCAACAAGGACAATGAGCTGATGGGCCATGCTTTGTAAAAATAAAGCCCCACATAAATCAAAATCTATGTGGACTAGCGGGGCATTGTGGCGGGCATCTGTAGTCCCAGCTGCTTGGGAGGCTGAGGCAAGAGAATCACTTAAGCCCAAGAGTTGAAGGTTGCTGTGAGCTGTGACACATGGCACTCTAACCAGGAGGACAGCTTGAGACTTTGTCTCAAAATAAATAAATAAATCTATGTGGAGGACAAATGCTTTCCTTCAATTAAAGAAAGAGCTGCAACAAGGCTGGGCATTCTTTCTCAAGAGAGATCAAAAACAGACACCCAGGTGCAAAGGACAGAAGTCTTCATGGCAAAAGAAGTGGCCAACTCAATAAGGACATGGAATGGGTGCAACAGGACAATTACATCCTCCAAATTAAGAGGTTCAAGTTACCTTAATGAAAACAACAGTTAAAGTCTATTTTTTTTTTTTAAAGACAAAGTCTTGCTCTGTTGCCCAGGCTGGATGTAGTGGCTAGATCACAGCTCACTACAACCTTGAATTCTAGACCTCCAGCAATCCTTAGCTTCCAAGTAGCTGGGACTATAAGTAAGTGCCACCATGCCAACTAATTTTTAATTTTTATTTTATATGGGATCTTGCTATATTGCCTAGGCTGATCTCAAATTCCTGGCTTCAACTCGTCTTCCCCTCTAGGCCTCCTAAAGTGCTGGGATTACAGGCATGAGCTGCCATGCCAGGCCAACAGTTAAATTCTTAAGAATAATTCTAGTCTGACTATTCATTTTATATGTAACAAACCTGACAGTCAGAGTTTCCTGCCTTGTCCACAGTCAAAAGCAGATGATCAACTTTGGATGTTGTCATCTTACATGTCACAGTGATATCAACATCTAACATAAAGAGACTTCTAGCCCAAGACCTGGATTTTTTTTAAACTCCAGAAAAATATGATTAATTTATATTCTATTTATGGGAAATGTGCCATCAATCCAAAGTTGACCTTGGAAAAAATATATATACACAGTACAGAAAGGTTTGTTGGTCCAATCAGTAGTACAAATAGAATTCCCATGATAATACCTAGATTCAACCATTTCCATAAAATGTTATAATGAAGACTCATTCAATTAATAATTTTTTTTTTTTTAAAAACAGGAGCTAGCTCTGTTGCCTAGTCTAGAGGACAGTGGCATCATTATAGCTCAATGCAACCTCAAACTCTTGGCTCAATCAATCCTTTTGCCTCAAGTAGTAGGACTACAGGCACCTGCCACAATGCCTGACCAGCTTTTCTAATCCTGGGTAACGTTCAAAAAATTTTTGTAGAGACAGATTCTCACTATGTTGCACAGGCTGGTCTCAAACTCATGACCTCGAGCAATCTTCCTCTCTCAGCCTCCCAGAGTGCTAGGATTACAGCTATGAGCCATGGTGCCTGGCCAATAATTCTTATCCTCTACCCCTTATTCATTAGTTAAATATTTTCCCTACTTGCTTTCTACTAAGCAACATTTCATCCACACCTAGCTTGAATACTGGACTCAAAATCATTAAAACATATTCAGAAGACAAATCATCAGGTAGAAGGATTCAGTCCTTCCCTAGTAAATTCAGAATCAAACAAGTATAAGCTACCATCAAAATAACAAAGAGCAAACAAAAATTATAAATGTCTATTTTTAGGCTACAGAAGAATGATTACACATATTCTGCTGATAACAAAGACTGCCATCAGTCACCTAAACCATTACAATTTGACTATATGGCACAAAGCTAAATCACTTAAGTCTCAAAACAACCCTGAGAGATAAACCATTATTAACTCACTTTACAGATGAAGAAATAGGCTCAGAGAGAGGTCCAAGGTCACAATAAATGGTAGCAAATGGTAGAGCTGAGGTTTATGGATCAAACTCATGCTCTTCACAAAATACAATTCTTATCAGTAAACTGGCTCAGTCGTTATACAGGGCAAGCTTGTATACATATAGGAACACAAGTAAACAAAGAAGGATGCACAGTTAAAAAGCATCCCAACTAACTTCTGCTAAATGTATATGTAATAAGAGCTACAAATCCTCTGACTCCGTAATTCCACTTTGGGGAAATAGATGCCAAAGAAGAAGCCAAAATGGCAAGTAGGCCAGGCAGGAAACCAACCCGTATGAGGACGATCCCAGCAGTTTATATGAGCAATAACTTGGAAACAGCCTCATCAGTGGGGGAAGAGAGCTGGCAAAAGCAGGAGAGGCTCCGCGCTCATAGCTCAGAGAGCACCAGCCACATACACTGGGCTGGCAGGTTCGAACCCAGCCCAGGCATGCTAAACAACAATGACAACTAGATCAAGAAAATAACCGGGCATTGGGGAGGGTGCTTATAGCCCAAGAGTTTGAGGTTGCTGTAATCTGTGAGGCCATGGCACTGTACTGAGGAAGACATGGTGAGACTCTGTCTCAAAAAAAAAAGGGGGTGGGGGGAAAGCATACAACAGGAAAATACCATGCCACTAAAAGTGACATGTCTGTGAACTACATGACTATTCTACATCAATACATAGAATTACCTTTGGACAACAACTGTAAGTAGAAAATAAATAAAATCAATTCGGTCTTTGCATCTCTGCAGCAAGACATGTTTGCACGTTCAAGAGTGGAAGAGTTGATATTTAATGCAAACTAAGCGCCATTTCTCTCATTAGATTGAAGTTACCAATGTGTACAAGCAACACAAGGAATTCTTCCTTAAAGATGCTATGATTCAGAATGTCCTTCTCTTTTTGATCCAAAGATGTTTAGTAAACTTACATTTAAAAAATAAAGGACTAGGGCGGTGCTTGTGGCTCATCGAGTAGGCCACCGGCCCCATATACCGAAGGCAGCGGATTCAAACCCAGCCTCGGCCGAACTGCAAAACAGAAAAATAGCCGGGCGTTGTGGCGGGTGCCTGTAGTCCCAGCTATTTGGGAGGTTGAGGCAAGAGAATTGCCTAAGCCCAGGAGTTGGAGGTTGCTGTGAGCTGTGTGATGCCGTGGCACTCTACTGAGGGCGATAAAATGAGACTCTGTCTCTACAGAAAAAAAAATAAATAAATAAAGGACTAGATAGGCCCACTAATTTTAAACCTTCCCCCCCTTTTAGGCTTTCTGTTCTATATTTAAGTCAGATTAACAAAACCTCCTTAGTTATAGGTCCATAACTCATGAAATTTTTTGTTAGGCAATTAACAAATTTATTCACGAGCAAATGTGTTTACAAATTGAAACATTATTTTTGCCACTGTTCGGTTTGTACTAATAAAATTCTACACTCTCAGTCTCACTCTTTTATAACACATTTGGAAAAGTAACACTATTTAAGATGCATAAATCAGTGGTTCTCAACCTGTGGGTTGCGACCCACAGGAAGAGTATTAAAGGGCTGCAGCATTAGGAAGGTTGAGAATCACTGGCATAAATCCATGAGGGGTGGGAGAGGTAGTTTTAAAAGCATCTGAACACAAGCCAAGATGGAGGCCATGTGTTTCAAAGCATAAAATGAGAAGTTTATGCATAACTGCCATTCTTAGATGACCTTGTTCCCCCAAATGGAATAAAACATGACCACCAGGTTCTTTTTTAGAGACAGAGTCTCTCTCTGTTGCCCAGACTATAATGCTGTGGTGTTAGCCAGCTCACAACCACCTCAAACTCGTGGGTTCAAGTGATCCTCCTGCCTCAGCCTCCCAAGTAGCAGGAACTACTGATGCCTGCCACAATGACCAGCTTATTTTTAGTAGAAAGAGGGGTCTCACTCTTGCTTAGACTGGTCCCTAACTCCTAAGCTCAAGTGATCTTCCCACCTTGGCCTCCCAGAGTGCTAGGATTGCAGGCATGAGCCACTGAGGCCAGCTGACCACATAGGTTCTTCATCACACTTTTTGTCCAGGGAGGCACATGAGCCCAGTGCACCCCTAGCCAGGCGACAGATACATCCCCACCCTCTCTGTACATGGTTTTCTTAGATCTTCTAATGGCATTCAGTATGTCCTATGGCAGTGCAAAAATGGAAGCACAGGGCGGCACCTATGGCTCAGCGAGTAGGGCGCCGGCCCCATATACTGAAAGTGGCGGGTTCAAACCCAGGCTCGGCCGAACTGTAAAACAACATCAACAAAAAAAGAAAAAATAGCCGGGCGTTGTGGCGGGCACCTGTAGTCCCAGCTACTGGGGAGGCTGAGGCAAGAGAATCGCCTAAGCCCAGGAGTTGGAGGTTGCTATGAGCTGTGATGCCAAAGCACTCTACCAAGGGTGATAAAGTGAGACTCTGTCTCTACAAAAAAAAAAAAAAAAAAAAGGGAGCACAATGAAACAGCATCCAACTAGCCTTTGTATCTTTTGAGATGAACGAGGTTGGAAAGTTGGGAAAAGAACTAGGCCAAAGATGGCACCATCTTTGGAGAAGAAAAGCATAGGTTAAGTCCTACCCATGTCCTAGTCTCCCCTGTGCTTTAGATGACTTACTATTGTCTCTCAAGCATATAGTACCACTGGGTTCACCCGCCACAGAGCCAGAGCTCCACAGTATCACAATAGCTATCTCTGAGGGTAAGCTGTCCAATGGGGTAGCCTCTAGCCATGTGTGGTTATTTAAATTTAAATTAAGTTTAAGTAAAATAAAAAATTCCCTTCCTCAGTTGTGCTAGCCATATTTCAAGTGCTCAGGAACCATAAGCAGTTAATGGTTATTAAAGTGGACAATGCAGGGAAGGACCTGTCAATCATCACAGAAAGGTCTACTACACAGCAGGGTTAGGGGATTCAGTACCTGCCCACCATGGCCTCTGCAATTCCAGGTGACAGTCTCTTACTGCTGGACATGGTCTTCCAAGCTGTCACCAGGTACTATCTGCCACCTCATCTGATACCTAGGTAACCCAGTTTCACCCAGGTAGCATTTTTTAAAATTTACACACAGTAAAATTGATTTTTTTTTTCTGGTGTTCTATAAGTTTATATACTTATACACATTTGTGTATCCACTACCACAATCCACAGACAGAACAGTCCTATCATCCCCAAAATTCTGTTGTATTGTACCTCTGTAGTCATTCCCCTTTATCTCCCCCAAATCCTGGCAACCACTGATCTGGCAGCTTTTTTAAGAATTCAAGATTCCGGGAGGCACCTGTAGTTCATTGGCTAGGACGCTGGCCACATACACTGAGGATGGCGGGTTCGAACCTGGCCCGGGCTGCCCAAACAATGACAACTACAACAACAACAACAACAACAAAAATAGTAAGGCATTGCAGCGGGCACCTATAGTCCCAGCTACTTGGGGGCTAAGACAAGAGAATCACTTAAGCCCAAGAGTGTGAGGTTGCTGTGAGCTGTGACACAACAGCACTCTACTGAGAGTGACCTAGTGAGACTCTGTCTCAAGAACAAACAAACAAAACAAAAACCTCAAGATTCCTGGTCTTCCCCCTGGAAATCCCACTTAAGCAGGTCTGGGGTGAGGCCTGGAATCTCTCCCCCAACCCCAAGAATGTTCCTCAGATGATTCTGGTTTTCAGCCAGGTTTGGGAACCTTTGGGGTAAATGCCTAATCCAAGTTTAATTTAATTATTTGCAAAGTGTTATCTGGTATCTAGTCTCGCTCTCCTTCTACCCCCCATTAGTTGCTTTGCTGCTCATGGCAGACAGCCATCTCAGGCAGAGTACTTGGGAGACAGGGCAAGCCCAACTGCTGGGGGCACAGGCAGGGTAAGAACTCTGCGGCTGTGGTTTCTGGCAGAGAGAAGACTCTCCAAGTCACGTGGCCTCTCACTGTAATCCCTTCCTGGCTCTTTATGCCATGGAATCCTCATCTGGAAAAAAGGAACCACATCAGAAATAACTATCTACCTCTGAGGCTTTCTGGGAAGTGAAGACTTAGATAACATGTTCAAAGGCACTGGGCTGCCAGCACAAAAGGCACACTGCCCTGGCTACATCACCACAACACAGGCTTTCCTTCGGATGAAACTCTGCTCATGCTGTTTACCTGATGGATGTGGGAGATCAGGACTCAAATTACAAAAAAAAAAAAAAAAAAAAAGGCTTTTCCTCCTAAATTCATGATTCCCAAAGGTGAGGTACCAAATTCTTTTTTTAAAGGAGAATTCAAGAGAGTCAGCATCTTCTCAAAAAACCTCCTCTGCTCAGAAAGCAAACAATCACAAGGGGGATTTGAGTCTAGCCATTCTCCCCTGGCTTGCCCCTGCTCTGCGGAGAATTCCTGGAAAACACTTTGAAAAGTTTAAGATGGTCCAAGAAAAGGCAAGACCCAAAACAAATGCTATCATTTAATATCACATGTTTATTTGGCCCCTTCAAGCCAAAGAGGGAAGATTGTTTGAAAAGGAGAGAATGCCTGCTTAATCAACTAAAAATGCATTCATTACTATGCTATTCACTGCGGCTTTCCTGAAATCAGACACTTTTGCCCCTAGACCATAAGATTGAAGCGATTTGAAATGAAAATATTTCCTGTCCACTGCTTGCCAGTTTCTAGCCCCAGAGTGATATAACAGATGACATCCAGTACAATAAATGCTTTTATTATCCATAAATTTGAGACTGCTTTAGGGATTTGAAGTGTTGGGTTTCATGCTGAAAAAATGTAATGTTATCCACAGACCATCAGTAAGTAACAAAAACAGAGGCACAGGTTATGCTACTTTGATCAAATTATGGCAAAAAAAAAAAAAATCCTCTTTTGCATTTAAAATAGTAGTTGCATTCAGGGCATATCTTTAAGGAGCACCACAACAGTTTAATCATATGTTTTAGAGACTTTAATGGAAATTCATCCTGAGTGAAGATTTATAGAACCAGCAGCTTCTGTTAAACATAAAGGAAGCTGAAAAGTATTATAAGGCTAAGTGGGCTGAGAAATCCACATACCAAGATGGGACTCCTAAGTCTGGGTTTTCAACCTCAGCACTATACGCTTGTTGGGCCAGATAATTCCTTGTCATGGAGAGCTTACTTGTACGTTACAGGATACTCAGCAGCATTCCAGGGCTCTTCTCACAGAATGCTAGTAGCACCCCATCCCAGTTGTAGCAACCCAAAATGTCTCCAGAAATTCCCCAAATCACCCCCAAACAAAACCTACTGCTCTGTAGCTGGGCATTGTGGCGGGTATCTATAGTCCCAGCTACTTGGGAGGCTGAGGCAGGAGGATCACTTGAGTCCAAGAGTTTGAGGTTGCTGTGAGCTGTGATGCCACTCTACCCAGTCCACAGAGAGAGACTTTGTCTCCAAAACAAAAAAACAAAAACAAAAAAAACTCCCAAAACTACTGCTCTAAATCAAATTCTAGGCTTGCTTAGCAAATGCTGCCTGATTATTCCTCATCCAAAGAAACTGTCAGAACCTGGGGAGTTGTGCAGTCCCAGCCCTCTGCCCCCAGTGCCTCCCTCTACACAGAAATGGTAAACTCCGAGTGACTGCTGAAATCAAAAGCACCCTACACACCAAAACTCTTCTGCCAAAACTAAAGATAGTTTCACCATGGCAACAAGAACTCTCTCTCCTGTGGCCAGAGCAGACCAGACTAAGCAAAGGCAAGCTGCCACCTCTCCCAGCCTTTGTGTCCAGCATACATTCCAGCACAGGAGCCCAGAGCCCTCTGGGCTAGGGCTGCACCCCATCGCTGCCAGCATCCAGAGCACTGCTTTCTGGCCTTTCGCTGGCAGGCCACAGAGAGGACTGCACACTCAATGCCAGAAAGGAAAATGAAAAGCAAAGTTGAATCTCTGGACCATTCTCTGAATGCTGAATGTCCCACTATTACATCTCGGCATGACATTTCACGGCCAGCAGGGGAGGAGGCCCAGTCCTGAAAGCTGAACAAATGCTGCGCACCCAGGCCTGCCTGCGCCCTCGAAGTCTCTCTGGACTTATGAATAAAAGATGGAGGCTTTGCCTTGGTCGTTTCCCTGGTACCCTGCAAGAATAACAACTTGTCACTTTTTGACATTTTAACTTGGTTTGAAAAATGACCAATATTAACTCTATATGTCTTAGCCCTTAAATCTGGAGTGGAATAAAATAAAAGAAAGAAAAGGCATGTAATTAGATAAAAGATAATAATTCCAGTTAAACTAAGGAAATTGTCTATAAAGAACTCTAATAAAATAATTTAGGGAACATGCAATCACAGAGCTAAAAGGCTGGAAATTGACTTTAAGGACATGTTTTGAGTAAAGTGGCCTTTACTGGAAATAAAGTTCAATGTTTTCTTAGCACAAAGGAAAGAAATGGCTGGATTTTGGTGTGAGGAAGCATTCAACCATAAACCTGCCCCAGCCAAATAGAGGTCTTTAATAGGACCTCATTCCCAGTCACTGAGGGCGACATCTACAACTGTTTGCAACAAGCCCTTGTGAATAGCAAAAGCCTTAAGCATTCTTGAGAAACAGCACTCCTAATTTTGAGAGAGCATAGTTGATTTCAAATAGTCTTTAAAGAAAGAATTTATTACAGGATAGCACAAATGACACTCTGCACATTCTTTAGACCCTCAAGAAAGGAAGAAGCCTTAATGTAAAACACTGAATGTTTTAAAAGACAAATAACAAGACCAAACTTAGTTCTACCATTAAGAAGATCTCTATGTACAACAAATTCAAGTAGAAAAAAAACATTATTCTTGTTGCTGAAATTGATCCACATTTGTTACCAGCTGATATCTAAAACATAACAGAATAGTCACAGTATCACGTTTAGAGCCATCTTGCCAAAATATTTAACTTGATCCCAATCATGAGGAAACAATAAAAAACCCAAACGGAAGAACTGTATATGTAAGTGACCTTGACTCTGCAGAATGTGTAGTTATAAAGGACAAAAAATAGGTGGAGGAATTGTTCTAGATTAAAGGAGACTAGAGAGATAGGACATTGAAAAGCAGTGAGATGCTTGTCTGCATCTGGTAACGGTTCAGAAGAAAATCACTAAGAACATTAAAAGGACAACTGAGGTAAGTGTGGTGAAATGTTAAGAACTGGTGACCCTGGGCAAAGGGAAAATGGGTATTCATTTTACTCTTCTTTCAACTTTTCTAAAGGTCAAAAATTTTCGGAATACAAAGTATAGGAGAAAAAGTACAATGATGGAATAGGTGGCTGGCAACAACTTCAACTTCCCATTTAGTTTCAGGAAAATTTATGCTCCAAAATATTACTAATATTTTTAAAGGAAAATTTATAGTTTAAGTACAGACTAAAACAAAGATTAAAAATAAAGTGATGTAAAAAAAATCATGACTGCCTATACTAGTGGCTCACACCTATAATCCTAGCACTCTGGGTGACTGAGGTAGGTGGACTGCGTTAGCTCAGGAGTTCGAGAACAGCCTGAGCAAAAGCAAGACCTTTTCTCTACTAAAAACAGAAAAACTAGTTAGGTGTTGTGGCAACACCTATAGTCCCAGCTACTCAGAAGGCTGAGGTAGGAACATCACTTAAGCCCAAGAGTTTGAGGTTGTGGTGAGCTGTGATGCCACGGCAATCTATCCACAGTGACAGCTTGAGGCTCTGTCACAAAAAAAAAAAAAAAAAAAAAAAAAGAACAAAATTATGACTTGTTATGTACTTACCTGCAGGGGAGGGGTGTATATGCTTACACATATTTAAAACATTATGCTTTAAAAAGTCATAGGTCACTGCGTTCCTTAAAACTCTTCTCCAGCAATTCATCATTCTTCTGCTCTTCTTACCAGAACTTACTAATTTGAGGGCTTTTTAGAACTCTTAAAAAAGCCCCTTGGCCTTCAGTCCAAACTGTCCCCCATTACCACCCCATCGTTATTTAATGAGATAAAGGCAATGCTTAACCAGGAGTTTTAACCAGGAGTCTTTTTTTTTTTTGGTAGAGACAGTCTGACTTTATGGCCCCTCGGCAGAGTGCCGTGGCATCAAACTGCTCACAGCAACCTCCACCTCCTGGGCCTAGGCGACTCTCTTGCTTCAGCCTCCCGAGTAGCTGGGACTACTGCCTGCCACAACGCCCGGCTATTTTTTGTTGTTGTTGTTGCAGTTTGGCCGGGGCTGGGTTTGAACCCACCACCCTCTGTATATGGGGCCGGTGCCTTACCGCCTGAGCCACAGGTGTCACCCATTGACCAGGAGTCTTAACCAAACTCCATAACCATGGTATTTTTTTTTTTTAAGTGTGACCCTTTAGGAAAAGGAAGGAAGCTCAGGAGGTGTAAAATGCTCTCAGGTGAAATGATGTGGGAGGTAGAATTTGTCTCTCAATGACTTCAAAACCCAGAGAGAACAATGAGAGGCGGCTTATCTAGAGCAGCCTTCTGAGGGCCCTGGTGACAGTCACCTTGGACACAGGAGCACTGGGAACCCACGGTGCTGAAGGCCCTGAATCTCTTCGGCCAGACAATCAGATGGTACATTTTCTCTGCTTAATTTTGGTAAAACTCCATGACCTCTTTCTCAAATTAAAAAGGCAATGCCATTTTTTAAAACCACAGGAGCTATCTTTAGTAAAGACTTCTAAGGATTTCATTAATTCATAGCCAGCCAACCAGGACTTTTCCCACAGTCTCCCACAAAAAAGTCCGGGAAGTCACTGATTGCTTGGCTGGATCTGAATATGAGCAGAGGTAAGATCAGAAATATCTAGTTCCTCCCACTGGGAGGCAAGGCATGAAAATCAAAGCTGGGCAAAAACTCATTACCACAGCTGGCCAGCAAATCCACAGACCCGGAAAGAAGGCAAAGAGCATCTTTGATTCTGGCGGACCTTCAAATGACTTCAGAAAATGAAATGCATTCACAACCAAAGGGAAATGAAACAAAAATTAGGCCTACTGACGGACTGAGTCTCATGTCGTTCACATTTTACCAAGTCCAGTACCAGTTGGCGCTTAGCGGTGACTTTTTACATTTTTCTCATGCACAAGGCAGGGTCACACGGGCAGTCTCAACACCGGCCCCCAAGCACCAGACATTCTGCCAGGTGTGTCTCCCACTCACCCCCCTCTGCCATTAGCAGGGACCAGCCCACAGCTTACCCTCTAGCTAGGATGTACCCCCAGCAGGAGAGTCAATAATCTGCTGCATGAATGAATAAATCAAGTATATTTTTTGTGCTGCTCTTAGCACCTAAAGTCGCATGATTAGCCAATGTTAAGAAAACACAATTTCAGAGCTACTCGGGAGGGGGCAAGAGAATCGCCTAAGCCCAAGAGCTGGAGGTTGCTGTGAGCTGTAACGCCATGGCACCCTACTGAGAGCGATAGAGTGAGACTCTGTCTCTAAAAAAATAAATAAATAAATAAGAAAAGAAAACATAATTTCAGAGGAAATTCCTATTACAGTTGCTCAAGTGATATGTTGCCTCCTCAGAGAGGCCATCCAAGATCAGCCACTGGCAAGCAACCATTGCTCTCGTCCCCCTATTTTAATTTTCTGCACAGTCCTAGCCATTCAAGACACACATATGGAGAACCTACTGAGTGCCAGCACTGTTCTCATGATGCAAAAGGGAACAAAAGAGATAAAGGCTCTGCCCTTGTGGAGATGACATTGCAATGGGGGAGACAGACAAGAAAATATTATGTATGTCTCACGGTGAAAAGTTCTGTAAAGGAGGCTCGGCACCTGTGGCTCAATGGGGTAAGGCGCCAGCCACGTACACCTGACCTGGTGAGTTCGAATCCAGCCCGGGCCCGCCAAACAACAATGACGGCTGCAACCAAAAAATGACCAGGCATTGTGGCGGGCGCCTGTAGTCCCAGCTACTTGGGAGGCAAAGGCAGGAGACTCGCTTGAGCCCAGGAATTGGAGGTTGCTGCGAGCTGTGATGCCACAGCACTCTATCCAGGGTGACAGCTTGAGGCTCTGTCTCAAAAAAAAAAAAGAGAAAAGTTCTGTAAAGGAAAAGGTGAGGAGGACAGGGTGAGCAGCAGGTTGCTATTTCAAATGGGGTGGTCAGGTCTGGTATTTTGTTATCCTGTTTGTCTCCCCTAGTAAAATCTAAGCACTAGAAATTGGGCCTAACATACAGAAAGCACCACATGGTCACTGACTGAAGGAATGGGTGGTGTGCCCCTCTCATCACGCTCTTCACCTGCTGGGGCCTCATCACTCCTAACAGAGCACACACAGGCAAGCTTCAGGGCGCCACGTATCTGGTGCCTATATCTGTCCCCTGCCAATGAGCCCCCTCTTCCAGCTACATCCACACCTTGCTTTCTGCCTAAACTGTCCCCCACCTCCAGGTTCCACCCCCTGGTGAGGCCTAGCTTAAAGTGCCTTCAGTGAGGCCTGTCTTTTTATTTCTTTTTTTTTTTTTTTTTTGAGGCAGTCTCACTATGTCACCCTTAGTAGACTGCCATGGCGTCACAGCTCACAGCAACTTCAAACTCTTAGGCTTAAGCGATTCTCTTGCCTCAGCCTCCAAGGTAGCTGGGACTACAGGTGCCCGCCACAATGTCCGACTATTTTTTTTGTTGTAGTTGTCATCGTCGTTAAGCAGGCCCAGACTGGATTCAAACTCACCAGCCCTAGTGTATGTGGCCAGGGTCCTAAGTGCTGAGCTACAGGTGCTGAGCCAAGGCCTGCCTTCTTCATACTATCCCCATCCCTTCCTCCAAGCCTCCCATGAACCATTCAAACTCAATTTTTCTCATAAAGAAATCAAATTTCTGTCTCGGCGCCTGTCGCTCAACCGGCTAAGGCGCCAGCCATGTACACCTGAGCTGGCGGGTTCAAATCCAGCCCGGGCCCACCAAACAACAATGACGGCTGCAACCAAAAAATGGCCGGGCGTTGTGGCGGGCGCCTGTAGTCCCAGCTACTTGGGAGGCGGAGGCAAGAGACTCGCTTGAGCCCAGGAATTGGAGGTTGCTGTGAGCTGTGA
>CAUYRH010143237.1:0-10134 GCA_963574655.1 Perodicticus potto | reverse complement strand
AAATATCTTATCTTATAACAGTGAAATTGCTTTCTCTTTTGTCTTGTGATTTTTTTTGAGGTGAAATTTAAGTTTTTGTGTGAGTAGTACTATTCTACCTATCTTGAGTGTCTTGCTTGTACTGTATCACATTATACCTTTGCTTAATTCTTAATAAAGTGTTCACTTGTTAAAAAAAAAAAAAAAGATTTCTTTCAACATAATGTTTCTGAGATCCATCTATATTGTATCAGTAGTTTAATCCTTTTTTTTTTTTTTTGAGACAGAGCCTCAAGCTGTCGCCCTGGGTAGAGTGCCGTGGCATCACAGCTCACAGCAACCTCTAATTCTGGGCTTAAGTGAATCTCTTGCCTCTGCCTCCCAAGTAGCTGGGACTACAGGTGCCCGCCACAACGCCTGGCCATTTTTTGGTTGCAGCGATCATTGTTGTTTGGCAGGCTCAGGCTGGATTCGAACCCGCCAGCTCAGGTGTACGTGGCTGGCGCCTTAGCCCATTGAACCACAGGCGCCAAGCCGTTTAATCCTTTTTTTATGACAAGTAATAATCCATTGTATGAATATGCTACAGTTTGTCGGTTCTTCTGTTGATCAACAACTCGGCCATTTCTAATTATTGGTTCATGTTTAATGTGGCTCAAACATTTATTCAGCCAGTAGCAGTTACTGTGCTGGGCACAAGGGTCCATCCTCAAGAAGCTCACAGTCTAAACAGGGAAACATAAGTTTGCAAACAGTTCCAGTTTGGTATAATAAATGCTAATTAGACATTAGGGGATCTATACCCTTATGGGGGCCTTGACCCATACCAGGGTAAGGTAAGAATGGGAGCAGGGATAGAGAGAGGAGTACCTTTTATGTGGCTTCAACTCTCAGTCTTAGCTGTCTTCATTTTTCCCCCAAAAGGTTAAGACCTTCAGAAATTGGCACCTTTTAAAAAACAGGGTGTGGCGTTGTCTCTTCCTTGGCTGTTTTAGAGCTTACAGACCATCTAAAACATAATTTAGCACAGAATTTCCCAAACAGCATTGGGAAGAAAACTTATACTGCAGTATGTTGATGTTGATAGTCCTGTGGATTTACAAAAAAAAGGATTCCATGGTTCAAACAATTTTAGAAAATGCTAGTCATACAGAATTTCTTCCTGCAGCACTATTCCTGCCAACTGTTTAATATGCTGATGTGTATTTTAATCTCCAAAAGAGGGATATAGTTCCCAAACTCAATTTACCCCATAATGTCTTTTAATAACTTACAGAGTTAATATTTTTCTGAACAATTTGAGAGATCCAGGCTGGCAACTGCAGATTTGTCATTTTAGAGCATGACCCAATTCCTTCGTGGTAAAAATGCCAAATTTCATTGGGCTAATTCTTTAGTTCTGCATGGCTAATTCAAGAATGACAATTCCCAGGTAATAAAGAAGTGTCCTTGATGAACTCTAATCGTCTGAAGAAAAAACCTTTCTCCATGAAATATTGTATTTCCTCTATAGGTTGTCTCTTCTGTTTAGCATTTGAGACTGGTTCTGTGGCTCATTGGTACACATACTGGGCATAAAAATAGATGTATTACCTCTGAAGGGCTGTCTGATTGATTTAAGTAGCTTGCTGAAGAAGGTAATGGAAAATTGAACACAACCTCCTTTCCCAATGGTTTCCTATGATGAAGAAGTTAAAAATTATTTGAGCTGCAGCTCTAGAATGAACTGTAGCTTGTATAACTCAGAATATTTCTATTGCTGCCAGGTGAATAAAAGGTTTCCGGGTGGAGTAAAGCTCCATTGTAAAGCACCTCAGGATATTATTGATTTGGTAAACTTGAGCGTCCAGTTCTGTCTCCTATGAACTATAACATAAGAAAATAATCATACAAATATAGACACGGTGTTTACCATTCATGCCCCAGCACAATTCTACTTAAACTGAAAATTATGATTTATGAATAGTTGTCCTTATTCTTTATGGTCATTCTATACATCCAGTTTACCTTGTTGTCTGACAAAACAAGAGAATAAATAGTAAAATTTGTGACTTGACTCCTACAGAATGCTCTCTGCAACTCCAGATAGTTTTTCTGCAGTGTCAGTCTCATCATCAAATTTCAGTTTCTCTTGTCTCTGAAGTGATATGGATGGCATGGACGACCTCTAAGCACCTCTGTGTCTTTCAGATTCTTTAAGTCCAATAATTTGAATGAGTAAAGGATCCCTCCATCTTTTGGCATTTGGATGCCTATTAGGTTGTTGGGCAAGTCAAAAATTACTAATGTAATAAAGTAAAAATTACTTCACAGCACACAACAAACTCATATTCTGGACAGCCATCTCTGACAGTCAAGCTGCTGCCCTCTCCTGAGCCCTAAGAATCCTGTAGCATTGCCTTTTTCAGGACCTTGAGGCCATCACACGTCTGTAACACTGATGGCAACTGTCATTTCATAGTAGCTTCTACATGCCAGGCACAACACTAGTGCTTTACATATTTTATCTCTGAATCCTTAAAATCTGAAAAGTAGGTGGTATTATTCCTATTTTATGGATGAAGAAATGTAAAATTAAGCAGCTTTTTCCCATGGTTACCCAGCTAAGCAAGGGTAAAGCCAGGGGTCACTCTAATCCTGAAGTTTGTATTCTTCCCACACCATCAAGTTGTTTCTCAGTATATTCCAAAATTGTGTTGGAATTTGAAAATCTTTGCCAAAGCATAATCTAGGAAGCACTGTAGGTTCACCATTTTGAACCATGTTTCTCATAGCTTAGGGAAGACAGACTCTAGGCTGTTTCCTCCCAGTTGCCTTTGGCAAAGAGTTAATCATTCTGAGAGCACAAATAAAGTCCTTTTGATAAATTATGATGTTTTGGAAATAGTGCCCCTCTCTTGAATATGAAACATGACATTTTTTCCCCCTGTAGTTACCTGTTCTGTTCAGGAGCAGGTTCCACAACCGAGGGTTGGTATTACTTACTTGCAGTAACAGACCCTTAGAGTTGTCCAATCTAGCTTCTTATCCCATTTTAGAACATCTTAGCAGGCACACCTGTGTTCTTTTTCAAATTATGTTACATTTCAGTGAAGATGTCAATACACAAAAGCCCAAATACTCACTTAAATAAAATCATTTATGAAGGAAAGCTGTTATCCCTTTATAGAATACCTCGGAACAGATGAAACTAAGCTGTCTATTTCTCAACATGGAAATACTGGATACAGGTGTATATTCTAATGATCAAGATGTTCTTCACCACCTCCACTCACTGGCGTGTCAAAGCTTTGTTGCATTTTTAGGTACTGTAATATCGTCAAGCATTTATTGAGAGTTAACTGTATGCCAGAAACGGTGCTAAACATAAATTTTGGTTTTAAACTCAAACCTCCATTTCAGTCCCTGCGATACTACTTCTGTGACCTTGAACAAATCCTTTAAGTTCTCAAAGCTTCAGTAGAATGAAGCTGAATGAAGTAGAATGATCTGTAGAATGGAGATAATAGACTATCTGTTTCCAGGTTATTGGAAATTACAAGAGATGATATTATACTAATATACAATTAAATTGGCATTATAACTGTACCCAGATGCCTGTGCTGGTTTTCAACTCCTAGGTGCTGAAATTCTTCTGCCTCCTTATCTTATAAGGGGCTAATAGAATGGAAGCAACCGAACCTAATATGGCAACATCACAAAAAGTTATTAAAACAAAAATCACCTTTACAAAAAGGGGGTGGGACAAGATAAGGCTTACTTTTGTTCTCTGAGGAAGTAATACATAGTGTTTACTGCTTTTTTTAAGTCACTTTGAGCTTTTTATTAGCTTAGAAGTTCTAAGTTGTTTATACTTTTTTTTTTTTTTTTTTGAGACAGAGCCTCAAGCTGTCACCCTGGGTAGAGTGCCATGGCATCACAGCTCACAGCAACCTCCAACTCCTCAGCTTAAGCAATTCTCTTGCCTCAGCCTCCCAAGTAGCTGGGACTACAGGCGCCCGCCACAACTCCCAGCTATTTTTTGGTCGTAGTTGTTATTGTTTGGCAGGCCTGCACTGGATTCAAACCTGCCACCTCTGGTGTATGTGGCTGGCGCCTCAGCCACTTGAGCTACAGGCGCCGAGCCTGTTGTACTTATTAATGAGGATTGAAACTTTTAGCTTCTCCTAAGTTTTATAATTCACCCAAAAATTCTTGGGGTCATTAAGTTTTCTGTTCCTAGGAATATCTAACCCCTATTGATATTTCTAGTAGCCTCAGTATTCAAGGGGAAATTTTCTACTAGACTGTAAATGTTTTCCATGTTTCAGTGT
Source organism: Perodicticus potto (assembly GCA_963574655.1). NCBI lineage: Eukaryota > Metazoa > Chordata > Mammalia > Primates > Lorisidae > Perodicticus > Perodicticus potto. Next base: position 5,842 of record CAUYRH010143237.1, on the reverse strand, counting down.
CTTTCTGAGAGCCTAGAACAATTTTTTTTTTTTTGAGACAGAGTCTTGTCTGACACCCCAGCCAGATTGCAGTGATGTCATTATAGCTCATTGCAACCTCAAACTCCTGTACTCAAGCAATCCTCTTGCTTCATCCTACCAAGTAGCTGGGACTACAGAAATGTGCCATCATGCCCAGCTAATTTTTTCTATTTTTTTGTGTGTCTCTCTTGCTCAGGCTGGTCTTAAACTCCTAACTGCAAGCAGTCCTCTTGCCTCAGCTCCCTAGAGTGCTGGAGTCATAGGCATGAGCAGGAAGCACTGTAGGTTTGTCATTTTGAACTATGTTTCTCATACCTTAGGGAAGACAGACTCTGGGTTGTTTCTTCCCTGTTTCTCTTTGCCTTCAGCAAAGAGTTGACCATTCTAAAGGTGAAAATAAAGTCCTTTTGGTAAATTATGTTTTGGCTATACTGCCCTTCTCCGAATATGAAACATGACATTTTTCCCCCTGTAGTTATCTGGGGGTTAACTGGCCTTAAAATAATTGTTCATATAAGTAGATATTCAATTAATGTTGAATAAATGAGTAAACTAATTCTAAACTTGGCCAGATCCTGGGAGGATGGTGAAATACTCTTAACAAGAGCCTAGGGTGAGGGAAAGAGTGCTAGGACTATAGCCCCTTCCCATGTCATTAATTTCTTTATATTCCTTGAGTAGGTCATATCTCTGACCCTCTGGTTATATTAAATATCTCTTAAAAGTTCTTCCAGATTTTAAATTCTATGACTACCATTAAATCATCTTTTTATTGAATGTAGTAATGTTTTAAGGGACATATTATATAGCCTAAAGTTATATCCAAATCTATGGGCACACAGAGACCATCAGCACAACCTGTCTGTGTGAAACCTATGTGAAAAGGAACTAACATTGGAAGTCAGAGTGAGGTTATTGAATTCCCAAAAGAAGGGTGGCAGTTTTAATTTATTTTCTTGTTAAGAAATTTAAAACTTGGGCAGCTCCTGTGGCTCAAAGGAGTAGGGCGCCAGCCCCATATGCCAGAGGTGGCAGATTCAAACCCAGCCCCGGCCAAAAACTGCAAAAGAAAAGGAAAAAACAAATTTAAAACTTAATTATATCTTGACTACTACCTCTGTAAGATCTAATTTTTAGAGTTTGGTATAGTTGTTGCAGAATGGTAATAGTTCTGCCCCTAAAAACTGAGTGAAACTATATATAAAGTATGATTTGAAGAACTCCAAAAGGACATTCCCAATCATAAATACCTTCCTTTCTGGCCAGCTCTGTTAGCATTCTATAGCTGCATAACAATAACAAAGGCCTACTAATTTAACAGCTTAAAATAACACTATGTATTATCTCAGTTTCTGAGTCAGAGTCTGGGTACAGCATAACTGGGTTCTCTGCTTAGGCTCTTAACGAGGGCCTGCATTTTGATCTGGAGTTCAGGGTCCTCTTCTAAGCTCATTTAGGTTGTTTGGCAAATTCAATTCCTTTCTGTTATAGCACCAAAGCCCCCTTTTCCTGGGGGCTATTGACCAGACATTGCTCTCAGCAGGCCACAGCAGCTCCTTGACACACAGCCCTCTCATGACATCATGACTCTCTTCTTCAAAGCTATCAGGAGAATCTCTCTCATTGGTCTGTTAAGATGGGTTCTTTTTTGTTTGTTTGTTTGTTTGTTTGTTTGTTTGTTTGTTTGTTTTGAGTCAGAGCCTCAAGCTGTCACCCTGGATAGAGTGCCATGGCATCACAGTTCACAGCAACCTCCAATTCCTGGGCTCAAGCGAGTCTCCTGCTTCCGCCTCCCAAGTAGCTGGGACTACAGGCGCCCACCACAACGCCCGGCCATTTTTTGGTTGCAGCCGTCATTGTTGTTTGGCGGGCCTGGGCTGGATTCGAACCCACCAGCTTAGATGTACATGGCTGGCACCTTAGCCCGTTGAGCCACAGGCGCCGAGCCAAGATGGATTCTTATATACTGTAGTCATGGCAATGACTATCTCATCACCTTTTCCATATACAATAACTCAATTATGGGAATGATAGTCTGTCATACTTGAGGAGAGGGGATTACATAGGGCATGTGGACCAGAGGGTGGGTACATTGGGGGTACCACACCAGACTTCTGTCTGCCATGCCAGCCATCATTCACCTTCAGTTTTTTCTTTGAGGGCTTCTGATGATAAGGCCATTTTAACGTGACAGTCACAAAATTTTAGGGCTGGAAGGGAACTTAGAAATCATTTTGTTTAATCCCTTCATTGTTTTTAACCTACATGAAAGAAAATTACTTACTGGCTCAGCGCCTGTAGCTCAAGCAGCTAGGGCACCAGCCACATACACCGGAGCTGACTGGTTCTAATCCAGCCCGGGCCCGCCAAACAACAATGAGAACTATAACCAAAAAAAAAAAAAAATAGATGGGCACCTGTAGTCCCAGCTACTTGGGAGGCTGAGGCAAGAGGATTGCATAAGCCCAAGAGTTTGAGGTTGCTGTGAGCTATGATGCCATAGCACTCTACTGAGGGCGACATAATAAGACTCTTTTTCAAAAAAAAAATTACTTGCTTAAATCACAGCTAGTGCAACACAAAACTGAAACAGAAATTCAGGTTCAGTGACTTCCTTTAGTACACTGACACCTACTGCTGCTAGAAGGAGCTGGAGAATTGCAGAAATAAGAGGAAATACACAGCAAGAACATAGGGGAGAGCATCCCCCAAGATACCCAAAACATAGCAAGAAGGCAAGAGGCAGGAATGTCACAAAGACTTGTGGGGAAGAGATTATGAAAGGGAAAAATATGTTTTCTAAATTCAAGTTTGTAGAAGGCAGATCCCTGCACTTCAGTATATTATTGCATTTTGTAAAAACATTTATATGTGAAGAGGAGTTTTGGCCAGGATTCCATTCATTCAGACAAAGTCATCAATTTTTAAAGTAAAATTATTCAAGATATGGGCAAGGAAGCTCAAAATCTGAAATAAATGTTGCTCTATGAGGCATCGTCTCTACAGAGATCTGGCTTACTTTCCCAAATTTAAAGTCACTTAGCAATGCTAAAGATTGGTTCTGGCTTAACTATATTCTTTGAATATTATATGATTTAGTAAAATTATATAAGCACCCCAAGGAGGAAGACAGCTTTAGGGATTCATGATTACCATTGGGAAGGGGGGGCAGGATAAACTGCCAAAACATCCACCTAAATATGTAAGTAAGGACCAAATCAGCCAACATTACATCTCACTTAGAAAGAGATAGAAAATAATAGTGACAAGAGTTATATCAATATCGGAAAAGTTTAGAGATTAGTATTACAAGCACGTTTTCTTTGGAAGTTTCAAGGTTTACTATCTTTAAAAGCCTTCGAAGTTTAATAAAACACTTACAAAGGTGAAAATTTAGTCATTCTTACCATTTCAACAAACTGAATTTTTTTCTTTTTTTGAGACAGAGCCTCGCTTTGTCCCCCTTGGTAGAGTACTGTGGCATCATAGCTCACAACAACCTCTAACTCTTGGGCTCAAGAGATCCTCTTGCTTCAGCCTCCCTAGTAGCTAGGCCTACAAGTACCCACCACAATGCCCAGCTATTTTTAGAGACAATGTCTCAATCTGGCTCAGGCTGGTCTCGAATCTTTGAGTTCAGGCAATTCACCCACCTTAGTCTCCCAGAGTACTAGGACTATAGGTGTGAACCACCTCGCCCAACCAAACAAATTGAATTTAAACCCATCAGTTATTCTCACTTTACCCATCAGAGATTCAGCCTCTGTTGAAGCCTATGATGTAGACCACTAAGGAAATAATTTTATAAAGAGGGAAAAATTGCTTTTCTTCTCAAGAGTGAGCTTAGAGTGAGGAACTAGTCAGATAAATTATGATATATCCTCTCAGGGAACTGTGCAGCTATTAAAGGAAGCTGTTCATGTACTGATATAGAATTATTTCTAAGATACGTTATTAAATGAGTAAAAATTAGTACACCACCATTTTTGTAGGAAAAGGGAAGAGGTAAAGATTAAATATTTCTGGGGAAACTTGTGATATTGGTTGCCTTTTGATGACTTGGCGAAGGGGGTAGATTGGCAGGGAGACATCAACCCTTTCATATTTGAATTTTGAAACATATTTGATGAATATATTACTTAATGAAAACTAATTTTTAAAATACAGTTAAGAAACTAGTCTGAGCAAAAATGAAATCCTATTTCTACCAAAAAAGTAGAAAAACTAACCAGGTATGGTAGCATGAGCCTGTAGTCGCAGCTGCTTGGGAGACTATAAAGCAGGAGGATTGCTCAAGCCCGGGAGTTTGCAGTTGCAGGGATGATGCAGGGATGATGATGCCAGCATGCTCCAGCCTGGGCAAGAAAGCAAAACCCTGTCTCTAAACAAATAAAAGGTTTGAGAGGGGTGGTGCCTGTGGCTCATCGAGTAGGGCACTGGCCCCATATACCGAAGGTGGCGGGTTCAAACCCAGCCTCGGCTGAACTGCAAAAAACAAAAATCTAGCTGGCGTTGTGGCGTTCACCTGTAGTCCCAGCTACTCAGGAGGCTGAGGCAAGAGAATCGCCTAAGCCCAGGAGTTGGAGGTTGCTGTGAGCTGTGTGACGCCACGGCACTCTACAGAGGGCGATAAAGTGAGACTCTGTCTCTACAAAAAAAGAAAATAGGTTTGAGAGTTAGTATTTAAAGAGTGGGAGAGGGAAAAGCAAGTTAATACAGGAAATCAGTCTCCAAACAAGACCCGGCCTTGCTTTAAAGGTTTTCCTTGCAAGGAGATTTGGCTGGCCCTCTGTAAAATCTCTCCTGACATACTCATTCCCCTCTGCACCTTCTGCTCTGTCTAGTCAGGCTTTAGCACCCCTTCCTGCTTCCAATACTGTATTCAGACTGATACCCCCCATCCCACATAACTACCATACATCCATACATGCACAAATCTGGAACTGTCTGTCTCTTTTTTCTTTTTTTTTTTTTTTGAGACAAAGTCTCATTCTGTCACTCTGTAGAGTACCATAATTCACAGGAACCGCAAACTCTTGGGCTCAAATGATCATTTTACCTCAGTTGCCTGAGTAGCTGGGACTACAGGCACCTACCACATCACCCAGCCAGTTTTTTTAATTTTCATTTTTAATTTTTTTTTTTTTATTGAGACAAAGTCTCACTTTGTCACCCTCTGTAGAGGGCTATGGCATCATAGCTCATAGCAACCTCCAACTCTTGGGCTCAAGCGATTCTCCTACCTTAGCCTCCCTAGTAGCTGGGACTACAGGCACCCGCCACAACACCTGGATATTTTTGTTTGTTTGTTGAGCAGGCCCCAGCCAGGTTTGAACCCACCAGCCCCCATGCATTTGGCTGGCACCCTAATCACTAAACTATAGGCACCCTCTTTTTTTATTTTTAGTAGAAACAGGTTTCGCCCTTGCTCAAGTTGGCTTGAAATCCTGAGCTCAAGAAATCAACCCACCTCAGCTTCCTAGAGTTCCGGAACTATAGGTGTGAGCCACCATGCCTGCTTTTCTTTTTTCCTTTAGAATTCAGATCCAAAATATACCTCTAACCAAATATACACTATTCTATTATAACTCATATGTGTGTGCTATATTTCTGATATTTTTCTATGTATTTCTCCATCTTAATGATACGTACAGTCTCCCCATTAACTGTGCTTGTCTCCTAGGTATGTTGACTACCTAATGGTGCTTATAGAAATCCTTGGCTTTGTGGATAAGGTATAATGAGGATTTTTAAGAAAGCTAGATAAGGAGTGCTCATTAGCTAATATTACTGGAGTTAGATGATGTCTCAAAGTGGTTTT
>CAUYRH010143235.1:0-11802 GCA_963574655.1 Perodicticus potto | reverse complement strand
GTCCCCAAAAGTGGCAAGGGTAAAAAGAAGTCCAAGCCAGTCAACAAAGACCGCTACATCTCCAAGATGTTCCTGCGTGGGGACTCAGTCATTGTGGTCCTGCGGAACCCACTTATTGCTGGCAAATAGGGCCCTCTTCCCCACCAACAGCTTGCTCCCCTGTCCTGTGAAGGCCTGCTCTTTGTGATGGGAATAATAAATCCCTGTGTTTTTTTTTTTTTCTAGTGGTATCTGTCTGTTCCTGGGGCCTTGTGAGTGTGGTTGACTTGGGAGGGAGGGAGGCAACTGGGTGTAGGGCCGAATGCTGGGACCCCCAGCAGGTGAAGAGGCCCTATCTGCCCCATCCAGGCCTACCTTTCCCCTGAAGTGAATAGGTTGGGTTGAAATGGTATCTCACTTGTGATGCTGGAGGAAGTTTCAGCTTTCTTCTATTTTAATTATCTTTTCCATAACACATCCCCAAAGTGCATCCTCTGTGCCCACACCTGTGTTGCAATGCTTGGAACATAGGCCTGCCCAAGACAGCCCATGACCTTCCTTGATGGACAGGAAGAGTAGATAAGAATTTAAAGCAGTCAGTGCCCAAATACTGGTAGTGATCATAGAGAATACCTGCTGGACTGTTAAGGTGCCAGACTCAATGCTTTCAGATATCCTTCTGACAACCTTGAAGCAGGCCTATTTATTTATTACCTCCATTTTCCAAAAGAAAACTGAGGCACCCAGCTAGGGAGTGGTGATTCTGTGATTCAAACCCATCACACTATTGAGCCTGTGGAATTTTGCTGCCCCCTCAAATTCAACTTAATTACAAGAAATTAATTACAACTTAATTTCAGGAAATTCTCTGAAAAAATTGGGAAGATACAAGGTAGGAAAGAGAGATGTTACGTACTATGAGTGGATGAAGTAGCCCTGTGACCTTCCCCACCTTGTGTCTTTGTCACTGTCTTCTGGATATAGCCAAATACCAGGCAGATGTGGGAGTTTGCAGGCCTGAGATCAATGCAACCTTTTTTTTTTTTTTTTTTTTGAGACAGTCTCATTTTGTTGCCTTCAGTAGAGTCCTCTGGCCTCATACCTCACAGCAACCTCAAACTCTTGGGCTCAAGTGATCCTCTTGTCTCTGCCTCCTGAGTAACTGAGACTACAGGCGCCCGCCACAATGTCTGGCTAGTTTTTCTATTTTTAATAGAGATGAGGTCTTACTCTTGCTCAGGCTGGTCTGAAACTCCTAAGGTTAGGCAGTCTACCTGCCTAGGCCTCCCAGAGAGCTAGGATTATAGAAGTGAGCCACCCTGTCAGTCTTGCCTCACAAATAGTCTTAACTGAGGAGCAGGATGGAGTTAACAGTAGCCTCATTTGTAAAATCTGGGCAATGATGTTGCCACAGGAGGTCCCCCCTGGGTTCTTATGCAGGAGCAGCAACAACCCAAGCTCTAGACTCACAGTCCCATGTTGGAATCCTGCCCTCCCTCCGCCTGGTTGTTGACTTGTACTTACTGGGAAATGTAAAATGCTTTCCTTGCCTTGCAGTTTGGCATCAAGAATGCACGTCCTGGGTACCCTGCTTGGCACAGTCTGATTTCCTTCCTCAACTCTTCACCCACCCACTGCCCCAAATGGTTTCTATTTATGTTTGCTTTCAGAGGGTGAAAGGGAAAGCAGGCATTGCAGGGATAGCACTAGGTAAACTGGCCAGGACTTAGTACATGGGATGAATAGCACATGGGACAGTGTCCTAAGAGTAACTCACTAGAATTTCAGGCAACCCTAGGACGTAGGTACCACCATTACACCGATTTCCAGAGGTAGAAACTGAGGTGCAGAGAAGTTGGGAATTTCCCACGTCACACTGCTAGTAAGTTGCCAAACTTCACTCAGTCTAAGACAAGAACCAGTCTGGTTCCTACTGCTTTGCTATTCCTATACTCCCCTTCTAGAGAAGCAGCCCTTAAAAAGTTAGACCTGTGTGTACCCATACATACACAGGCTTATAATTTTGCTTGTGACATTGCCAACTGGGGATTATCTTACACAGGGAATAGTAGCAGCATGGTGTCCCTGTTTTCTTGTGGCAACACATGGCTGAAGTTGAGCAAGGCCACCATAGGCCCCCACCCAGTCATTTACCATTATGACCTACCTGAGATTCTCCCACCTCAGAATGAAAAAAAGCAGCTCTTTCTGTTTATTTACAAGGCTCCAACCCACCAGAACCCACAAGCTTGAAAAGGCTGAGTTTGGCTATGGGCACGTTGTCCAGGGAGCCAGGAACCCCAGGGAAAATACTTGACAACACCCAGGTACTGAGTCTGGGTATTTATGTGCGGGGGAAGGATTTAGGAGTGAGGGTCTTGCATGTGTATAGGTGGTCTAGCCACAATGAAACTGTCAGCTTCCCTCCTAATTCTCCCAGTTCCCAGGGACCACCCATCTCAGGAGGGCAGAGACCTGTGTCCTCACTCCCCAGCTAGCATTGGGCCTGGCTACTCTGAAATTTTCATCTCTGCAGCCTGCCTTGAGATACTGTGGTTCCATCTACCTACCAAGTCCCCTTGTCTGGATCCCATGCCTCTCACATTTCTATCTCCAGCTTTCCCCTCTCCTGACAAGTTCATGCCCTTATACTCAGCTCCCTTAGGTATCCCACAGGCATTGGCCACTTAATTGCCCCAAAAGCACTCTTTGTTCTTCGCACCCTGAACGGAATTCCCCCATCTTTCCTCACCAGTCTTTGACTTCTTTCTTTGCTACATGTTCCTCATGTGATTACAAAATCCTCTCATCTCTACGTTTATTTAATTATTTATTTTTTGAGAAAGTTTTACTCTGTTGCTCTGGGTAGAGTACTGTGGCACCATATCTCACAGCAACTTCAAACTCTTAGGCTTGAGCAATCCTTTTACCTCAGACTCCCAAATAGCTGGGACTATAGGCGCCTGCCACCATGCCCGGCTATCATTGCTGTTTTAGCTAGCCAGGGCGGGTTTGAACCTGCCACCCTGGGTACATGGGGCCAGTGCCCTTAGCCACTGAGCCACAGGCACTGCCCTTTTTCTATTTTTAGTAGAGACAGGATCTTGCTCTTGCTCAAGCTGGTCTCAAACTCCTGAGCTCAAGCAATCTACCCACCTCGGCCTCCCAGAGTAATAGGATTATAGGCGTGAGCCACTGTGCCCAGCCTCATCTCTACTTTTAAAATAGCACCAGAATCCAACTGCTTTACACCCCCTTACATCCTCCATGGATGGATGGAGGATGGTCCAGTCACTGTCATTTCCCACCTGCAGCCCCCTCTTCACGAGGCTCCCAGCTTCCACTCCTGCCCCTGTTAGGAGTTCTGTTCCCATACAGGACAGGCAGAGGGATCTGTTTAAAACATTAGACCAGAGACACTAAGAATCTTCAGTGCACCTGGAATTAAATCCCAACTCTTGTGCTCACTTCTCTGTCTCTTGGCTTTAACTTATTCCAGTCCAGCAAAGCAAGGCCAAGCTCCTTCCTGCATCAGAGCCTTTGCATATGCTATTTATTTTGCCTCTAATCTTCCAATTCTTACCGAAATTGTATCCTTCACTTTTTTCAGGCATGGCTGAAATGTCACCTCCTCCGGGATGACCTCCCAGACCACCCTTAGCCCCCTTCCAATTTCCCTTCATTAGCCATTACACAGCATCCATGTAACTTGATGTTTTATGTTCACCATCTGTTTCCCCCACTCCATTGTGATCTCCAGAAGGGTAGGGACCTTGTTTTCCTGTTTCCTTCTCCCCGATTCTCCCAGCGCCCCCCACACTGGGCCTAGCACACAATAGGCACTAAAAGAACTGACAGAGGAATCTGCTACCTAGCAGTAACTTTCTAACACCCGGCTGGCCTCATCCCCATGCCCAGGAAGGGTCCCTAAGGACGAGGCGCGGCCGATGGGGACCTCTCCTGGGCCAGAGCCCGAGGGCAGGACCCGGGAGACACTCTCTGGAAGCTGGCGCTGCTCGTCGCCAAAGCTGTGGCGCAGGCGGCAGTGATACCAGGCACGGCGGATCTCCGACTGCACCTGCAACGGGATGGCGCTCAGAGGTGGCGCCATTCCCCGCGTGGCCGCCAGAGGGCGCAAGCGGCGGGCCAGGGCTCTTCGTACCTCCTTGTTGATAAAGCAGTAGAGTACGCTGACCAGGAAGCCCTGCCAGAGGAGGCACCGGGGAGTTAAATCCGGGGTGGAGGAAGGATTGTAATCATCCCCATAATGAGCTCGAAATTTGTCAGGCCCCAAAACACTCCAGCTGCCGTCACCTTGGTCCTAGGCTATTGGGATTACCTTCTCATTGGCTTCTGACTCACACCCTCCCCACCCCCACTGCCCTGGAAGGATAGCTGAGCAGTACTGGGAGGCAGAGGGCAGGCCCTGGAGGTAGGACTACCTCCCCACTTTCCCACTTGGGAAAGCTCCTTAACCTTTCTGTAGTTCAATTTCTTTTTTCTTTCTTTCTTTCTTTCTTTTTTTTTTTTTTTTTGAGGCAGAGTCTTATTTTATCGCCCTCGGTAGAGTGCAGTTGCGTCACAGCTCACAGCAACCTCCAACTCCTGGGCTTAGGCGATTCTCTTGCCTCAGCCTCCCAAGTAACTGGGACTACAGGCGCCCGCCACAACACTTGGCTATTTTTTTGTTGCAGTTTGGCGGGAGCCGGGTTTGAACCCGCCACTCCCGGTATATGGGGCCAGCGCCCTACCCACTGAGCCACAGGTGCCGCCCTGTAGCTCAATTTCTTCATCTGAGAAATGGAGCAGTAAGTAATCCAGCAGTGGTTAGGAGAATGAAATATTAACATGTGAAAAGCTGAACATTTTTCTTTTTTGTAATCTTAACTTATATATCATTAATTATTAATAAATTGATTATGAACAGTTTTTAGCTGCATAAATTTATAGATGTTCTACATCTAAACTTACTTTTTATTATTATTTTATTTTTGAAACAGAGTCTCATTTAATTGCCCTCAATAGAGTGCCATGGCATTATAGCTCACAGCAATCTCAAACTCTTGGGCTTAAGTGATTCTCTTGCCTCAGCCTCACAAGTAGCTGAGACTACAGGCACCTGGTCCAACACTTTGCTATTTTTAGAGACAGGGTCTTACTCTTACTCAGGCTGGTCTTGAACCTGTGAGTTCAGGCTATTCACCTGCCTCAGCCTCCCAAGTGCTGGGATTACAGGTGTGAGGCAACACGCCTGGCTATATATGTACTATTATTAAGACACCAGTCTTAGTATTAATTTCCATCAAGCTGTTAAAATCTAACTCAGATGCCATCCCTCTGCCCAGCGCCGTCCTATGGCTTCTGCTTGGAGCAGAGGAAAAGCTGAAGTCCTCACCTGGCCCCCAAGGACCCTCCCTTCCCTATCCTCATGCACCCATTCTCCTGGTTTGCAGGTTCCTATGCTTCAGGCTCACTGGCCTTCCTCTATCACAGGGGCTTCGCTCCTGCCTCAGGGATCTTGCACTTGGTGTTTCTCTTCCTGGAACTCTCCCCCCCAGACTTTTGCCTCTTCCACTAGAGAGGGGTGATTTGGCTCTTGGCTGTAGCCCTATGATAAGCCAGGAAGAGTGCTCAGTGCATATTTGTGCTCAGTAATATTTTGCTGAATTTAATGAATGAAGAGGTTTGTAAGAGACTGGTATTGTTACCACTTTTAGAGATGAGAAAACTCAGTCTTAACAAGATGAAGCAGGGTGAGAACCAGGGCAAGGCAAGCAAGTGCAGAGTTGGCCTTAAATTTTGTCATTTGTTTTTGGTTTTTGTTTTGAAACAGAGTCTCACTCAGTCACCAAGGGGAGAGTGTCATGGCATCATAGCTCAAACTCCTGGGCTCAAGCAATCCTCTTGCCTCAGCCTCCTGAGTAAAGACGGGGTCTCACTTTGCTCAGGCTGATCTTGTGAGCTCAAGCAATCCACCTGCCTGGGCCTTCCAGAGTGCTAGGATTATAGGCATGAGCCACCATGCCTTAAAATTTTGGAATGAGCACCTCCTTAAATTCTCCATCTTAGACACTTCATTTGCCTCTCCCTAGTCCCACCCCTGAAGTGAAAGCTACACAACTGGCAACAACAGAATCTGAATGTGGGCCCAGCTGTGTCCAGCCTGAAAACCTCACTGCTCACCAGGAGGCAGTACTCTGGCCTAGGCAGTCTTCCCTATCCTGGTCCCTGCTGCTTCCCCAGCCCAGGATAGCCCTAGCTCAGTATTTTGTGTTAAAAGAACAAAATCTCTTCTTCACACCCCATTCAGTGGCTGTGCCAGAGGATCACGGTAGTCCTCATGACCTCTGGAGAGGAGGGCCCCTGGCGGAACAGTGTGATTCCTGCACCCTGCCTGGGCACCTGGAAGGAACTTAGGAAGATTTCGAAGCCGAGCTTGGCAAAGCGCAGGGCACCCCGGGCCTGTTCCTCTGTCACAGGAGCAAACACCACTTCGTGGATCCCCAACAGGGGCACCAGCGTCAACGTTGAGCGAGCTAGCCTGGTGAGAAAGGGCAGCAGTAGTCATGCAGGCCCAGGTCCCCCAACTTGCACCTGGTCCCTTCCCCTCTGTTCCCACCGCGGGCCCTCACCTCAGCCTGTAGTCTGGGCAGCGCATCTGCCGTGTCCTCAGCTTGGACAAAAGGATGCCCAGAATGCGGATAAATATGAGGAAATTAATCTGCAGGAAGAGACAGAAGTGGAACCAGCCGCCATCCTGTTGAGGGGGCAAGACATGGAACCCCACCTCCCAGAATGGAAAATCCCAGAGGACAGCCTGACAGAGGCAAGGCCGACCCTACCAAGATGGTCATGAGAATGGGGGTGCGTATGATCCACCAAATGGCCTTGACTTCGTTTCGCTCCCAGCACCTGAGGGGGCGGGATAGGGCGAAAAGATAGGAAACCAGTCTAGACTCATTGGATCATGCACTCTCACTCTCCAGGCTCCGCCCTCTTTCTTAAGACCCCACCCATGTTTCTTAAAGCTTAAGAACGTACCCCATCCCGCTTGCCAGCAGTGCTTCAACACCCTTTCAAGCTTCCGTTTCCTTTAGACCCGGTTCACGTTTCCCCCAAACCCTAAGTTGCCATCAGACTCTGCCCACGTTTCCATCACAACCCACCCAAGTCCCTCAAAGCTCCGCCCACCACCCAGGCCCCACCCCAGACCCACCCCCCCCCACCCCCGCAACTCACTGTGTGTTCTCGTACAGGTACCTCACGATCACCCAGGGAATGACGAAAAGCGCGGGGGCCCCTGTGCAGACCCCAACCCCGCCCCCCCACCCCGCCACAGCTGTCAGCGAGCGCACAGGCCCCGCCAAGCCCAAGCCCCGCGGAATTCTTCGGTCAGGGTGGGGAGGCAGAAGACTAGCGAATGGGGGAGACCTCCTAAGGTAGACCAGTAGGGCAGCTGGGGGAGCAGAGGAGCTGAGGAGCACTGGGCTGAGTAGGGGCGGGGGCGGGGCTCACCCCAGCCAAGGAGCAGGTAACAACGGAAGTAGCCCTCCTCGGAGCTCCCCATGAGCACCAGGAGGCTGTGCAGGTAGACACCCTCCACCAGCAGCCACGTATAGTTGGCGCCCACACAGTACTGGGTCACGATCTGGGCTGTGCGGCAGGCAGCTAGGGCCTAGGGAGGGCCAGACAGGGCCCATGGGGCAGTCAGAGCCGCTGGTGTGTCCCCAAGCTTTCCCCTAACACCCCTTCCCTGACCATCTCTTGCCATCAAATATTCTCCCACATCTGTGTCTCCAGTGTATGGTATCTGTGTTGCTTTCTCTTACCCTACTCTCTTTCCCTATATGGACTCTCCCACTCCATTCCCCTCAACAATTAGTATGTTCTATTATGCCATCAAGATCCCCCTCTGCCCCCCAAATATGGCCTTGGCCACCCAACCTCCTAAAAACTGAACTCTCCTACCACCCTATGGACTTTCCTAGTCCTTGACTTCTTAGCAATTGGTATGGCCCAACTTGCTGCTAGATAGTTCTTCCCACTTCTGCTCCCAGCCTCTAGTCTCCCAGTAACAAATTGATACCTAACACATCCCCCACCCCCAACCACCAGTTAATTTCTCCCATCCTGTCATCTCCAGCAGATGGATTCTCTCATTGGTGGAAAAGACGTATGGTGAATGAGATAATGAGAGATGGGGAGGAAAATTCTAATAAAAGGGGGATGGGGCTCAGCGCCCATGGCTCAGTGGTTAGGGCACCTGCCACATACACCGACGCAGGTGGGTTCGAAATCAGTACCAGGTCTGCTAAACAACAATGACAACTGCAACAAAAAAATAGCTGGGCATTGTGGCGGGTGCCTGTAGTCCCAGCTACTTGGGAGGCTGAGGCAGGAGAATCGCTTAAGCCCAAAATTTGAGATTGCCTTAAGCTGTGACATTACAGCACTCTACAGAGGGCAACATAGTGAGACTCTGTCTCAAAAAAAAAGGGGGGGTGGACTGGGAGAATTCAATGATGGGGATCTAAGTTGGGAAAGTCCCCTCCATATGTCTTCTGGAGGGGTCAAAAGAGATAAACTGTTGTAGCATAGGAGGTAGTAATTGAATCGGAACCTTCCTGGTCCCATCAGGGGAGGCAGATTCCCCTCTGGAGAGACAGACAGAGAATGCACACCTGATTCCACAGGGTAGGGGCCTGGTCCCCAGAGTAGGGGCGGGGTGGAGGTAGCAGACGGTCTCGGGTGAGGATGGCTGCCGCCCGCAGCATGAAAGACATGAACAAGTTGATGTGGATGTAGTTTCGAGTGCAGCGCAGCCGCCTGGGGGATTTGGGAGGCAGTCTGGAGAGCTGTCCTCAGTCATATATGGAACCCCTTTGACTACCTCCAGCTTCCACGCAAGCACCAGTGGATGCTTGGAGTAGGTGGAGTCTGACCACCCCACCTTACTGGATGAGCAGGCCCATGTCTCTGCTGCCACCACTCAGGGCTGGGGGTCCCACCTGAAGAAACTCAAGATGAGCAGGGCTAACAGCAGCGTGGCAAGGGACAGAGAATAGCCGATGGTATACATGACCTGTAGCCGTTCCAAGATCAGCTTTTGGTCCTGGTGGGGGCAAGAAGGGCACAGAAACAAGGCTCAGATCTTCCCCCAGGCTCAGAGAGGGGCTGGAAGGACATTTACTCTTTTTTTCTGCCCAGCACCCTAATTTTCTTTTGGGGAACCACATACCCTTGTTTGGGACTGAAATCACCCTTCAGCTCCAGGCAGGCATATGACCACCCAGCCAGAGCATTCTACCTAACACCCCCCAATACCCTTCCCACACATCAATCCTGGGACATTTTGAGAGAGTTATTGAGAACAAAGGACAGTTTTCCTTCAGTGTTACTTGGTTGGTAGGATGTGAACATAATGCTAATGGGAACCATCTTTTCCACCCCAGAGAGAAGATAATGCTAGTGCAGAGAGAAACAGAGTCACAGCATGAGGAGAGACAGAGATTCCCAACTACCTTATTTGAGCACCTGGATCTCACATTGCCTGAAGCTGTTGTCTTATATTTTTCAATCAAATAAGCCAACACATTTCTCTTTCTTTCTCCTTTGGGCAAGTCTGAGTTGGATTTCTATCACTTGCAACCCGGAGTCCTGAGCAGGATTGGCCTAAGTTGCTGCCTTTTCACCTCTCCCTGGACATTCTAACCCAAATCCTTTGTCTCTTCTCACCTGAAATGTCCCATTCTTCTCTGGGTTCTCACACTGGGTATGGTCTCTCCAAGGTCCCCAGTGGCCATCACTGCCACAATGGCGGAGGACAAAGCCTGTAGCCACTGGGAGAGAAACAAGGGTGTGGATCAGAGGAACAGAGAGAGAGAAGACAGAGAGCCAAACTCTGAGACAAAGGCAGAAAGAGAGAGTGAGAGCCAAAGTGATGATTATGATGATAATGATAAACTCCTATAAATCATTTTACATATATTAATATAACATTCATACAAGCCTACAGATGGGAAAATAAATAAACTGTCCAAGACTATAAAGCTAGTTAGGCCAGGAAGGCTAAGACAGCTAGAGACAGACCCAGGAAAAGAGAAAATAAGAACCCCATAGTCCCAGACACAGAAAAGCAGGGTTATTTGAGATAGCCAAGGTTGGACAGACAGAAGGAGAGACCCAGCCGGATAGAAATGAGCAGAGGACAAAGAGGACCAGAAGAGGGGTGTAGGTGGGCTTCGGGGATTGGTGTCTGGGATTAAAAATTAGGATCAGTTTGTTTATGGGAGGGGTCTGGGGTCCCAGGAGCACCTCACCGTGGTGATGCCAGGGCAGGTACCAGGGGCAGGACGCACGGGCCGTGGCATTGGGTGCAGCATAGTCCCAGCAGACATACATATCGAAGGACCCGTTACAGGCGAGGCCTGCAGGTGTGTATAGGGGCCAGACGCCGGGTGGACCTACTGAGTTTCTGGCCCAGCATCTCTCCACCTTCCACAAGCCGGCCCAGCTCTAGCCTCGCCCTCCAGGGGCTGGTCTGGTCCTGTCCTGGCTCTGCCACAAGCTCCCCGCGCCAGCCCTCAAGCCCCGCCCCGCCTGGGCTCCTACCACCAGCAGGTCCCAGCCTCTGATTCGTCCCACCCGGAGAAACTTCCCAGATTCCACCTCAAACCCCGGCTCCATTCAGTGTCACTTCAGAGCAGGCCCAGCCCAAGCGTCCTCCCGTTTCAAGTTTTTTCCCAGGCCTCCCTTACTAATCGTGGTCCCGTCTCAGTTCCCACCACACTCTTCTAGGCAATTCCCACGGAGACCAAAACCCACCCCGGCCTCTGCCACCCTGCGCATTTCAGCCACCGATTTCTCCGCATTCAGGCCTGCCCCAAGCCCACCTATCTCAGCCCCAGGTCCTCTCCCTTTGCCTCCCCGCTCCTGGTCTCACCTGAGGGTGGCTCGGTGGCCTCTAATGTCTCCTGGCACTCCCTGCGGTACCGTTCCCAGCGCCGGTACAGCTCCCCCGCCGTGCGCCCCTCAGAGCCTGTCTACGAAAAGAGAGAAAGGAGAACCCCCCGAGACCCACCCCTGCCTCCCAGAAAGCTCTGTTCGTGTGGGCCAGAAACACCCCAGAGAGACTTCGAAGAGCTGTCTCTTTTTGCTGGGGAGTCTTGGAAACTTCTTCGAAGTCTTGAGGCGTGCCTAGAAGCCACCAGAGGAGTTGATATGAAAGACTGAAAACCTTCAAGAAAATTGGGGGAATCCTAGCATTCTGTGAGGCCAAGGCAAGTGGGTTGATTGAGCTCAGGAGTTCGAGACCAGCCTGAGCAAGAGCAAGACTCTGTCTCTAAAAATAGCCAGGAGTTGTGGCGGACGCCTGTAGTCCCAGCTACTCAGGAGGCTGAGGCAAGAAAATCTCTTGAGCCTAAGAGCTTGAGGTTGCTGTGAGCTATGACGCCACAGCACCCAACCCAGGGGCGATTAAATGAGGCTCTGTCAGAAAGAAATGAAAGAAGGAAGGAAGGAAGGAAGGAAGGAAGGAAGAAAAAGAGAGAGAGAGAGAAAGAAAGAAAGAAAGAAAGAAAAGAGGCTCGGCGCCTGTGAATCAATGGGCTAAGGCGCCAGCCACGTACACCTGAGCTGGCGGGTTCGAATCCAAACCGGACCCGACAAACAACAAAGTTGGCTTGCAACCAAAAAATGGCCGGGCGTTGTGGCGGGCGCCTGTAGTCCCAGCTACTTGGGAGGCTGAGGCAGGAGACTCGCTTGAGCCCAGGAGTTGGAGGTTGCTGTGAGCTGTGATGCCATGGCAGTCTGTCCAGGGTGACA
>CAUYRH010143231.1:0-17049 GCA_963574655.1 Perodicticus potto | reverse complement strand
CTTATACTCCAGTAAAATGCCCTTTTCACCCACTTTACTTTGGATAGATCTTTTTAATGGTTCAAAAACATGTTGATCACACTTGTGGTGCATATTTGAAGGGTCAGAAGAAAACTTCTAAATATGGATCAAAAATGTTTTTACATAGTAAATGAGAAAATCTCATGAATGTTATATCAATCAGGCTGATAAAAATATCACAACTCTTGATAACATTCTTGATAACGATTCATTAAGGAGTATAATCTTGAATGGGCAATTTTACATTATTACTTGTAGAATGTTCTTTTGAGTTTTTCTTAATAATGACATTCACATAATAATACCATCTATCAAGAGTTGAAACTTCAAGGTCTCAAAGATCTTTTATTCACTGATATTATCTTGTTTGATTTTTTTTCCCTAACAAAGTTTATTTTTCTAGTTGTCATGCCCCCATGTCCTGTGAAAGCTTGCTCCCTCACTTCTTATATCCTTAAATTCTCACAGCTCTCTCTCAGTGATAATCTCTTTCCAAGGCCAAGAACTGAGAAACTATAGTCGCCTTGTTAAATATGAGTCCCAAGCAAAGCAAGAGGTAGACTGTCTTACTTAAATATGTGAACCAAAGCCATGGGTTGTAGACTACATTTATTTGTTTGGCAAAGTCCTTAAAAATAAAGAGTAATTTATAAAGCACACTAATATTTCTATGATAAATTAAAACATATTACATACCACTTTCTGTAAATAGGCAAATAGAAAGATGCTTAGCAACTAATAAAACACAAAATAATGATATATTTGAATTTCCCTTTTTTTTAAGGAGTTTTTATTTATTTACTTATTTTTTTTTTAGAGACAGAGTCTCACTTTATCACCCTCGGTAGAGTGCCATGGCATCACATAGCTCACAGTAACCTCCAACTCCTGGGCTTAGGCGATTCTCTTGCCTCAGCCTCCTGAGTAGCTGGGATTACAGGCGCCCGCCACAACGCCCGGCTATTTTTCTGTTTTGCAGTTCGGCCGAGGCCGGGCTTGAACCCGCCACCTTTGGTACATGGGGCTGGCACCCTACTCAATGAGCCACAGGCGCCGCCCTATCATTTCTTTATGTTAGAAACACTGCAGTTCCACGCTGTTAGTTAAAGCATTCCCGAACTTGTTGCTGACTGCAGTTACTTTGTTGTGTTCTTTCTAACTATCTAACTATATTTTTGCGCCCATTAACTATCCCTACTTTTTCCCTCCCCCCCACTGCCTTTCTCAGCCCCTGGTAACCACCATCCTGCTGTCTGCCTCCTTGAGATCTCTTGTTTTAATATTTCGCTACCACATATGAGGTAGAAGAAGAGAAATCTGTCTTTTCACACTTGGCTTATTTCATTACAGGCAATGTTCTCATTTCCATGCGTATTGTTGCAAAGGACAGGATTGTGTCCTTGTATGACTATGTAATATGCTGCTGTGTATGTGGACCACAGTCACCCACCCAGGGACTGATTCCAAAATTTGGCTATGGTGACTAGCTCAGTAAACATGGACATAGACGTCTTTTCAACATATTGAATTCCCCCTTTTTTGGATTTATACCCAGCTGTAGGATTGCTTTGTCATATAGTAGTTATATTTTTAGTGTTTTGCGCAACCTCTGTACCGTTTTCCATAGTGGTGGCATTAATTTACATTCCCCAAAACAGGATAGAAGATTTCCCCTTTTTCCACATCTATCCCACCATTCATTATTGCCTGTCTTTTAAATAAAAGCCATTTTAACTGGGGTGAGATGATAATTCATTGTAGTTTTGATTTGCATTTCTCTGATGACTAGAGATATTGAAACTTTTTTTTTTCTGTGCCCATTGGCTGTTTATATGTCCGTTTTTTTGTTTTTTTGGATATCTGTTCAGATCTTTTCCCCAAATCTTATTGTATTATTTGATTTTTTCCTATTGAATTTTTGGAGTTTCTTATATGTTCCAGCCATTAATCCCTTGTCATATGAATACTATGCCAGTATTGATCCCAGTCTCTGGTTTGTCTCTTCACTTGGTTAAGTGTTTCCTTTTCTGTGCAGAAGCTTTTTCGCTTGATGTGCTCCCATTTGTCTAATTTTGCTGTGGTTTCCTATGCTTTGGGGGAATTACTCAAGAAATCATTGCTCAGATCAATGCCCTGCCATGTTTCCCTAAGGTTTTATTTTAGTAGTTTCATAGTTTTCAAGTCTTAGATTTAAGACTTTAACATATTTTGATTTTATTTTTGTACAGGGCAAAAGGTAAAGATCTAGTTTCATTCCTTTGCATATGGATATTCAGTTTCCCTAGCACCATTTCTTGAATAGACTGTCCTTTCCCCAATGTGTGTTTTTGGCAGCTTTGTTAAAGATAAATTTACTATAGGTTAGTTGGGTTTTTCGTGGGATCTCTATGGTATTCCTTTGGTGTGTATGTCTCTTTTTATGCTAGTTCCACAGTATTTTTCTTTACTAAAGCCCTGTAATAATCTAATTTCAAATGAGGTAATGTTATTCTTCCAGTTTTATTCATTTTGCTTAGGATGGTTTTAGTTATTCTGGGTCTTTTGTGTTTCCTTATTAATTTTTAATTTTTTTTTTCTATTGCTGTAAAGAATTTCATTGGTATTTTGATGGGAATGGCATTAAAGCTGTAGATAGCTTCGGGTAGTGTGGCTATTTTAATAATATTGGTTTTTCCAAACCAAAAGCATGGAATATTTTTCCATTTGTTTAAATATCATCTTCAGTTAGTGTCATAAATGTTTATAGTTTTCATTGTAGAAATCTTCCACTTCTTTGGTTAACTTTACTCTTATTATTATTTGTGTGTGTGTGTGTAGATATTAAAATGAGATTGAATTCTTGGGGTTGCTTTTTCAGATTTCTTACTGTTGACATACAGAAATCCTCTGGCATGTTGAATGGTTATTGTGTATCCTGTGATTTTTGCCTAGTTCATTTATCAGTTAGAAG
Source organism: Perodicticus potto (assembly GCA_963574655.1). Classification (NCBI taxonomy): domain Eukaryota; kingdom Metazoa; phylum Chordata; class Mammalia; order Primates; family Lorisidae; genus Perodicticus; species Perodicticus potto. Next base: position 14,078 of record CAUYRH010143231.1, on the reverse strand, counting down.
TATTTTATGTAGTTTTTAAGTTGCTCTAAAATATGAGATCATATCATCTGTACATAAGGATGATGTGACTTCTTTTCCATTTAGGATGCCAGTTTTTTTTTTTTTTTTTTCTTTTGTCTGCTCTAGCTATGACTTCCAGTATTCATTAAATAACACTAGTGAGAGGGGCATCTTTGACTTGTTCCAGCCCTTCGAGGAAATGCTTTCAGTTTTTCCCCATTCAGTATGATACTACCTGTTGGTCTGTCATAAAAGGCTTTTATCATGTTGAGGAATGTTACTTCTAAGGCCAGTTTTGTGAAGTTTTTGTTATAAAGAGATATTGAATATTGCTGAATGATTTTTCAGGATCAAGTGAAGTGATTGTGTGCTTTTATCCTCCCTCTGTTGATACATCACATTGGTTGATTTGTTTATGTTGAAGCATTCTTGCCTCTGTGGGATGATACCCACTGATCATGATCAATAATAATGTGTTATTAAATTCAGTTTTCTAATATTTTACTGAGAATTTTTATATCTATATTCTTTTTTCCTTTAATCTAGTAGTTTATGTAGGATTGGTGATAACTCTTCTCTGAATATTTGGTAGAATTTAGCAAAAAAAATGTTTTTGGATGGGAGATTTTTCACAATTCCTTTTTTCTTATTACTTATCATTGGCTTATTCAAGTTTTAGATTCTTCCTAGATAAATCCTGATATATTGTGTGTTTCTAGGAATTTTTTACACTTCTTCCAGGTTGTATAAGTAATTGGCACACAGTTGCTCATGATATTTTCTAAAGATTCTTTGCATTTCTTCGGGATCAATTGTAAGGTCTCCTTTTTCATCTCTGATTTTATTTGTGGCTTTTCTCTCATTTTCTTTTTTCTTTTTCTTTTTTTTTGAGACAGAGTCTCACTATGTCACCCTCAGTAGAATGCTGTGGTGTCACAGCTCACAGTAACCTCAAATTCTTGGGCAAGGTGAATACCAGGCCCAGGAACTTGGGTCCCTTGTCCAGCCTTTAATGGGGAACCCTGTATCAATGTTATTTTGGTGAATTAATCCTTTTGTCATTACATAATGACCTTTTTTTTTTGTATAATGACCTTTTTTGTTTTTTTGTTAAGGTTTTAGTATAAGTCTATTTTTTCTGATAGAAGTATAGCTACTCCTCTCTTTTTTTTTTTTTTATTCTATTTGCATGGAATTTGTTTTTCCAGCCTTTTATTTTCCTTCTTTGTATGTCTTAATAGGTGAAGTGAGTTTCTTGTGGAGAAGATATATTGGGTCTTGGGTTTTTTTTTTTTTTTTTTTTTTTTTTTTTGCAGTTTTTGGCCGGGGCTGGGTTTGAACCTGCCACCTCTACTATATGGGTCCAGCACCCTACTCCTTTGAGCCACAGGTGCTGCCCTGGGTCTTGGTTTTTCATCCATTTTGCCACTCTATCTCTTTTGAATGGAGAGTTTATTGTATTCACATTCAATATTACTATTGATAGGTGTGAACTTACTATTGCCATGTTTGATTTCTGGTTGTTTTGTGGTCCTCTCTTCCATCTTTCCTGTCTTTCCTTGTTAAAAGTGATTTTCTCTGCTATGGTGATTTAATTTCATGCTTTTTATTTCTTGAATATTCTGTTGTAGGTTTGTTAAGTTAAAGTTTCTTCATTTGCAATAAACATTTTAGAATCAATTATTTTAAACAGATGACAACTTTATTTACAGAAAACAAATAAAACATACACATACATACAAGCAAAAAGAAATCTAAAGGAAACTTTACACCAACTCCCTTCTCCTTGCTTTTTGACCATTGGTTCTTTCCATCTTTATCTTTTTTTCCTACTTCTTAGAAAATTATTGTAGACATTATTTTTGATGGGTCTGTCTTTTGGTCTTTCTACTGAAAATAATTGGTTTACATACCACAGAGCAATAGCATATTCTGTATTTGTGCATTGACTGTTTCCAATGAGTTGTATACCTTCAGATGATTTTTTATTGTTCATTAATGTTCTTTTCTTTTATACTGAAGAACTCCTTTTAGCCCTTTTTATAGGACAAGTCTGGTGTTAATGAACTCCTTCAGCTTTGGTTTGTCTGGGAACAGCTTTATTATTCTTCGTGTTGAAAGATATTTGTTGTGGTAGATTTATATTTATGTATAGCTTTTTTTCCTACCAAGGGGAGCAAACATAAACAGATAGGATAAAGAAGAAAAGATAATACCATGTGGAAACAGCTAGAGTGGTTGACAGAGAAGCATCTTCTATATAAGAGCAGATTTTGGAACTTGGGGACCAGAATTTAGATGGTTAAGGAGGCCTTGACCATGAAAAAGGATAGGAAAAGATCTGAGGCCTTGGTTGAAAGATGAAACCAGGTGAATACTTAAGCCCATGAAATCTGTGTGGATAAAAGGGTATGACTGGAGAGCAATTTCTACTTCAGAAGAATAAAGAGCATGATGACATTTTTTTTTGCAGTTTTTGGCTGGGGCTGGGTTTGAACCCACCACCTCCGGCATATGGGTCTGGGGTCCAACTCCTTTGAGCCACAGGCACCGCCCATGATGACATTTTTATCTTTGTCATCAGATAGCCGAGAGAGGAGCTCAGGGGTTTTCTAGGTACATTAGTGTAGTGACCAGTCCTCGAATGCTTCATATCTAGCTATAGATGGCATAGGGACTATTGATATTTAATTGGTTTGCAATGGGATCACTATAAGTTTTTTAAAGGTTGGAAAATCAGGATGCTTAATGATAAATAAGTGTTTCCTTGAGCCCACCTACTACCACGTTTTCCCTTTCCCCGAGGACTCTGCTTTGGAACAGCACGCTGTGTCCATTCTGATAATTTGTTCTGATGTACTACTGTGGGTATCACTCCTGGAAGGCCAGCAGGGAAGGGGCTGGTTTGTAGAATAGTTCCTATTCTACAAGACAGACATCTCATTCCTTTCCAAAGTGCACCATTTAATGTAGTTCACTATGCTTTCTTATTAACTCTCATTGCTGCTAAGTACCTCTGTCCCTCAGACTCTGGTAGTCACGTTGGCCTACATTTAGTTCCATTAACCTTGTCCTGGCCTTTACATATCCAAAGCTCTGATTTTTCTCCTTTACTACTAGCAAATTGTACAAGTAATCTAACCTTAAATTTGTGAAAATGCCAGACATAAAAGCAATTGCAAATTTTAGAAAGAGCTGTGCACACTTCAACTATTATTGCGGCATTTCAAACTTACTGAAACCTACACACATCTGATCTGATTAGATATTTTAAAAAGTAATGAGCTAATCTAACACGAATAGTTTTGAAATACAGTATCTGGTTTTCTATGTAAATCAGATTTGAGGCAGGGGCAGAAGGCATAAAATGTTTTCCTGCAATAAACCTTTATGAACCTCAAGGTATCTAAATTGCTGGAAGTTAATACACCTTGATCCTGTCTCTAGATAAGACAGGGTAATTACAACACAAAGTCACTTTGGTGGGTTCTCTGTAAATAGGAGCATTTATCATAGTGGCCTGAGTATCTGTTACCATCACCTAGAACCTCAGATTCTCTGTCATTGGGACTGCTTCTAGAATGTTTTCATCTTAATGATTTTTTTTTTTCTCAAATGAAGTTAGATTTGTGCATTCAAACTATGCAGGGAAACCTTCCTAACCAGTGTTTCTTTAAACAAAGTTCTTACAGCTTGTCCCTTGTGTCTACTTAGTGTGTTTTAGTCTGTGTACATCCTTGTCATAGCGAGTTTTCATTGGTAGTTGTAATAAGGGTCTCGGTCTCTGTCTTAGGGGAAAGTTCAAGATCCCAAATGAAATGGATGGAAACACTATGGATGGACACTTACATTTTTCAGCTTAATGGGACTTCCTTCCAATAGTTTTATTAAATGGCAAACACTCCATGAACCATTTCTTTCATCTAATAGAGACTGACTATAGTAACCAAATGATTGTATAAATACTTTCTTGAAGAGAACCGAAGAGTGAAGAGTAATCTGGCCCTATCTATTTATTGTATTGACACTGTGTCTGGTTAGCTCTGGGACAGCTCTTTCTAAAAGACTGGTGGCAAATCTTCCACTGAAATTGGAATCTTCGTTTGCTGGATGTCTGAATTCACTAGCAATGCAGAATGTAATTCTGTTAAGCCATCTTTCCAAATGGCAAATAAAATTCCAGAGGCCATGGCTTGCTGAGAAAAACACTTCTGCTTCACTCCAACTCCTGTAGCTCAATAAAACAACTAAAAACCCAGTAGAGTTAATTTTTTAAAATATTGTGTCTTTTCCTGGACAAACCATCTGGTTTCCCACTTAATCAAGTCAGACACTTAGAATACAGATTGAATTCCAGCTCTGCTAATACTGGTGACTCCCTCCAGTATTTACTTTAGACCATGTAGTAAAATGCCTCTATTTATTCTCAGCATTAAAAATTATCCCCATGCCTTTTCTGATTAGCTTCAACTATCATATTGTCTATTTACTCATTAAATAATCACTAACTAATGAACATTTTATATTAATCAGCCTTTCTCTATTTATGTGGTTTATTCTAACTTAAAAAGTAAAATTTATCTGCACCTTTTTCTCTCAAGCAACTTGCAATGATCATCCTAGAAAAAAACTTTGCAAGTTAACTCATTGATTTTTATAATTTTGGAGGAGAATTATGTTTTATATCCAAACTATAAATGAGCCCTTTCACTTCATATTCTTTAAGAACTCTGTTGCTTTTGATGCTGGTGTTTATATTCAAAGGCAGTGATCATTTGCTCTTCAGCTTTTAACAAAACTACAAGAATAATTGTCAGGAAGAGAGTTGTATCCATTAAGTCATAAGTAGCATGACTCTTCTTTTTTGTCTTTTTTTTCTAAAAACTTTAACTTAGAGAATTTTTTACTCTAATTTTTATATTAAAAGGAAAAAAAACCTTAAGGAAAGATGATTACTTTTACTAGTTACACTCTTCACATTTTCTAGAATTTTTTTTTCCTTTATACACAATTGTAAATTAATTAAAGTAAATCTACTAAATAGCTGCATTACATATAATTCCCAGCTCTAATTTCTTCTTGTGTAATTGTATGGAAAGCAAAGCCCCTACCTTCCAACCAGCTAAGCCATGTTTAGGCCACTTTTGCTTATTCCAGAAGTCTCAGAAAAGTTTTCAGGGCCTATGTTCTAAAAAAGCTATAGCATTCAGCTAATGACAGTGTATAAAGAGGAATCATCATACACGTACATATCTCACTATGTTGCTCTATTGTACATACAAACAACTTATAGTTTCTTCTAACAGGATTGATATTCACTAAGAGTTGGATTCACTCCGATATCCTAGAATACATATTTTTTACACTGATAATAAAAATGCTTTTCAATTACATTGTGAGCTCCTTTGGAAGCAATTTACCCATTGACAGAATTTGAAGTAGGGTAATTTGGCCCTTAAATTATGTTTCAATTGTCTGAATGTAAGACTCTCTAGAAAGTTAAAGAAGCCACATGTTTTCTAGATACCAAAATTTTATGTACTATATTTGGTCTCTTTTTTAACTTGATGAAAAATGCCCTTTGGTAAAGACATAATGCTACAGTGACAAAATTCTTCTGAGGTCCACGGAAATATTCTGGTACTATTAATCTAAAGCCCTTAGTTTAAATTATTTATAAAGCCACTAAGAATTTATTTAGAGCAGAGGTAATTGATTTTATAGGGTAGCCTGTTTAAAGTCAAATGTTATCATTTGTAAACCTCGGGCAACATTTCACACTGGTAATGTACCATGCCTTTAGGCTAACGACATTGCTTTTAATACCATCTAATAATAAAACCAAGGTACACGTAGACTGTCTTTTGTCAGGGAAAGAGATCCCGTGCATGAAGTCCTGATTATTAATTTTAATAATGTCACTTTTGTAGAACCTAATTATAAATGACCTTTTATTTAGGAATTAATTATCTCATGCTTTGGCATTTTTGTGTTTGTTTTTATTTGCCTCTGCTACTACTAAATGTTGATGGCTGCCTGCACTGGTTCAATATTCTTGTAAGAGTGTGAGAACAGACTAGTTCAAAGCTGAATGGCATATAAGTATCCCAACGAGAATAAGCAGCGCATTGGCTAAGGGCTAGGGAACGATAGGATTCTTTGTGATTCTGCCTCTTGGAATACATGAACTACAGTGAAACAGGGACCTCTGGTGTAGAATAAGGATGCAAACCTTAGAGCAGAAACAAGAAGACTGAGGTGTCTTAAAATGATCTTTAGATTCACTTACATTTTGTGAATATTGATGCATACAAATTTTACTCTCTCCAAAACATGAAACTCGAGCTAATGTATGTATCCTAAAGTATTTGGGGATAAAATAATAGGAAAAATGTTAAAAATGAGATGATTGAAGAATAAATACAAATATATATAATCGTAATAAATTAACCATTGTAGAAAAAGTAGTATTTTTAAGTGTAATTACCTATTGATTCTTCTTTTATTTTTTTATGTTTAGAAGTTCTCATAGTAAAATCTTTGGAAGAAAATGAGACATAATGAATATACTTAAGACTAAAGTGAACTGCAGTTGGGAACACAAATAGTCAGGAATACCAGTACTAAACATAACTCCTATACAGAGGAAATGCTTCTTTAAAAATCAAATGATTGCTTATTAATTTGCCTGTTCATTTGTATATGATGTTTCTGTCTTAACTGTTATTGTCTCTTCTGACATCACTTGGTAAACTAGGCTCATACTCTTAAGAACTTTTCTGCCCTCAATAGCCTTTATACTTTTCCTCAGTAATAACTAGAATGAATACAAAACATAGATGAAACAGTTGTATTTTTTGGCCTCTAAGAGGAAAATATACCTAAGTTTGAGATGCTTTGGGGACTTTAGAATCTTCAATAATATTTTATAATTACTTACATTATCCTTTATCATGTCTAAGTAAATTCTTAGAATTATAAATGTCTGGAACATCAAAGAATGGTTTAATAATAATTTTTGTGGAAATATGCTGTATGTGAAAAATCTTTACTGCAAAGAATATGTATGCTGCAAAAAGCTTAACACTTAACACATTATTAAACTGTAATGTAATCTCTAATGTTATATTTTCCCTCAAATTTTCATGCTTCAGGGTAGAAATGGGCAACGATTCTAGGCATTAAACAGTTTCACTGAGTGCTAAGAAAGGCAACTTCATGCTAGCACACTTAAACACAAATTGTACTTTTTTTTTTTTTGAGACAGAGCCTCAAGCTGTCACCCTGGATAGAGTGCTGTGGCATCGCAGCTCACAGCAACCTCCAATTCCTGGGCTCAAGCAAATCTCTTGCCTCCGCCTCCCAAGTAGCTGGGGCTAAAGGCGCCCCCACAACGTCCGGCCATTTTTCGGTTGCGGCTGTCATTGTTGTCTGGCTGGATTCAAACCAGCCAGCTCAGGTGTACGTGGCTGGCGCCTTAGCCCGTTGAGCCACAGGCGCCAAGCCAACAAATTGTATTTTATAATCTTCTAGCATCATTAAAGTTTAGACCACATCTGCGAATTCTAATACTCAATTACTAAATTTAGTGCTCTAATTTGCTACAATAATACTTTGTAACTCTATAATCTTTATGAGAGTAAATGTCATATATAGGTTGTTAATAAAAGGTTTGTAAATGCAAACTAATAAAGGTTGTTAATAAAAGGTTTGATTTTCATCTGTTTTCTTTAAGTGACATTCTGTTTAAAATCACCTGCATTGTTCCATATGGAGCAGTCTTTGAAATATCACCTTTGAGCCTGGTTTTCAAATATGAAAATTCGTAATTCAGTATGAACAAGGAAAACACACAGTATTTAAAATATATAAAAATCAATTAAATTGTTGTGCTTTTATGATCATTAATGAGACTTGAAAGATATAATATATATTATAATATAGTGTTCACTTTTTTATCTAGTAAATATCCTATTAGCCTAACAGGATATAAAGTTAAACAGCTCTAAGTACCTGCTTCAGAATGTTATATACTTGTTCTAATTGATAGAAATTGAACTCTTCATTGCTCTGAGTCCTCACATAGATAATTAATTTAAGATAATTCTTAACTGTTATTATTAAGATTAACTAACATGGAATTATAAACAAAGATACAATTGCATCATCTCTGAACCAGATTGCTGAGTTTGAATATCAACTCTACCTCTTTTTAGCTGTGTCATCTGGAAAAGTTACCTAAACGCTTTTTCCCTCAGTTTCTATAAAATGAATATTATAATAATAGCATGTACCTTATAGAGTCATTGCAAATATTAAATTATTAGTGTTCTCCAAAACTGTGAGCAATAAATGTATTTTTTTTTTATAAATTACCCATTCAAAGGTATTTTGTTATAGCAGGCAGAATAGACTAAGATAACATATAAATTGTATTTTAATGTTTCATTTTTATTACTTCTTAATTAACATCATAACTGTATACACTTATGGGTGTACAGCTGATTGATATAAATGCGGAATGCTTAAATCCAACTGATTAGCATCACTATCACCTCACTTATTTTTGTGGTAAGACATTCAGAATTTACTCGTAGTTATTTTGAAATATACCCTTGCATTGCACACAGCAGGTGAGATCCCACCAAAGGCCCTCCCTCCACAAGATAGCAAATGTTGAGAGGGTGTGGAGAAAAGGGATGCCTTATACATTGTTGGTGGGAACAGTATGTAAATTGATACAGCCATTATAGGAAGCAGGATGGAAGTCCCTCCAAGATTAAAATTGAAACTACTATGTGATTTAGCAATCTCACTTCTGGCAATATGTCCAAAGGAAATAAACACATTATTTCGAAGAGATACCTATACTCTGTGTTCACAGCAGCACTGTTCACAACAGCCCTGTTTGAAAACAACGTAAGTGCCCACTAATGGGTGAGTTATTAAAGAAAATGTGAAATATACTCATATATGTTTCTATATAAAACTCAGCCATAAAAGAACCAGGAAACCCTGTTAAAAAGATTTAATCTAGAGACATTAGGTTAAGCAAAATAAGCTGGGTACAGGAAAACAAACACCTTATTATCTTACTTATGTGAGGAATCTAAAAATGTTGTACTTACAGATTCAGACAGAAGGGTGGTTGCCAGGGTATGGGGGAAAGGGGAGATTCTCATCAATGGATAAAAACTTTTAGTTATGAAATGGATAAGTTCTGGGGATCTAATGTACAACCTGGTGATGGTTATAATGTACAATATGCTATAATTAATAATTCTGTATTGTTTACTTGAAGTTTGATAGGAGAGATGTCAAGTGTCTTCACGCCTTTCCCTTACACACACAAATGGCCACTATGGGTGATGACGGATGTGTTAATTAATTTGACTGTGGTAATCAGTACGTGTGTACGTGGACATGAAATCACCACATCATGCATTGTGAATACATATAAATCTTTATCAGTAAAATATTTTAAAGTTTAAAAAATAGAGTAAACTTTATTTATTCAACATGATCATATGAAACCATGAATCTAATTGGGGGCATTAATCAAGTAATTGCATACAATTTATAAAAGTTATATTATGGTAAGTCTAGAAGGCAAGAATCATAAATATATCTACTAATATGTAGAGAGACATTTTATATAGTCAATTTGATTTTAAAAACAAGTGTCCTGAGGAACTCATGAAGACTGTAAAGGGAGAAAAGTACCGGTTAAAAGTACGCTGGGCTCTTTTGTTAGTGGTGAGAACATTTACAGCTAATGCAAAAACCCTTGCTGGGAAGAGGAAATGTATAAGGGCTTGGCTGGCATTACAAACTTCAACGTATTTTTGAGACACATACATTGAAAATGTCATTATGTTTGTGTTGAGATACATTATAGGCATCTGTATTTCCCTAATTTTTATAAAATTCAGTGCAATTGAATAGACAAGCAGGATTTTAAAATAAGTCTGGGAAACTGATTCTCAAATTAGTATGTAATATTAAAAGTTATTGAATTGATAAAAATTTCTTGTGAAAAATGTTCCAGGGGGTGGGGATGGAGGAAGGAAGGGTGTTGTACCAGATATTTGAGAATTATTATAAAGGTGTAGTGGTTAAAGTTGCAGGACTGATTCAGGGAGAGGGAGCCATAAGGTAGTGGAAGGCACTGTCCTGGGTATATAATTCTATTACAGAGAGGAGTTATGAATTGTGTACAATAATTTAACATTTCACACTGATTATGTCATACTCTACACTCTCAATCCAACATAAATGCACTGGAAAAACAGGTAAGATGGAGTGTCTGTCATACATTATATAATCATTTGATTTCTCTCAAAGCCTATGACAAAGACTTAAGTGAAGTTGATTTTCTTGAGAAATGATTCAAGAAATGTGGAGAAAATGAGTGGGGAAAGTGTAACAGAAAAAGGACAAAGAAGCAGAGTGTTTCATGGAGCAGCTGAGCTCTGTGAACGACAGCTGAATTCTATTACTATGGTGTCCAAGTGAGGAAGCATGGGGAGTGTGCTTCAGAATTGCTCCCTGCAGACTTGGCTTGGGTCATTCAGTCAGTTCTCTATTTGCTGTGGGTAATTCCTGAGTACTAACTCCCACATTTTCTGACTAAGCAAGCTTCTTCTGCTTCCCTGAAGCAGAAAACACACACACACAATTTATTTTCTAGATGTGGGATGCCTCCTACGTACAAGAGAACAGGTGGCCTTGTGAATAATCATGCAAAAGAAAAAGCTTTGACCACCATTGCTTATGATAGTCATGTATTGAATATACCTCTTAGTTTTCCATTCATATTAGAATGTAAAAACAAAATAGATTATAGAAATAGAATCATTTTTAGCAATTCTAAAAAAGAACACACACTGTATTTAGGAATCTTAGACTAAAAAATATTGAATCAGACATGACAAACACAATAAACATTTTTCTTTTTTTTGGAGACCCATTCCTCTGTTGCCCAGGCAGAATTCCAGGTGCCTCACCACAATTAACTGCAACTGCAAACTTCTGAGCTCAAAAGATCTTCCTGCCACAGTCTACTGAGTCGCTGGGGCTGCACCGTTGTGCTAACATGCCCAAGTAATTGTTCTATTTACAATCAACATTTTTGAAAGGCTTATATAATTTGCCTCCAAATAGGACCATGTATATTAATGTATACATATTTATTACTTAGACATAAATTTAATCAATCCATGAGAATGTCAAGGAAGAGGAATAAAATCAGAGCTATAAATAAAGGGCAGGAGCTTTACAACAGCAGCAATCCACAAGATGCTGTTGATATTGTCCAATGAATGTGGTATTAGTAACAATTCCATGGGTCTGAGATTCCTGCACTTGAGATCTGTCCAAATAAATAGGTAGATTATATTCTCGCCCTTCAGAAAGACAGTGTTTGGTGGGAATGTTGACACCGATTTACTATAATGTAAGTCAAAGTATCATAATTGTTCCCACGAGTTACTTTTCAAACACAGTATACATTTAATAAATCATTTAGTTGCCACAAAGTGTTTGGCAGTATTCAATATTTTTTCTTTGTAAATTATTAAATCAATTAAAAAGGTAAACCAAGGATAAAGTGTTTAACTTACAATGAGGTTACTGTTTTAATTATTACTTTTTAATTTCAAATAGAATATTGGAAAATATTAGCAAGCTATTTTGGAATTTGTATATGTCAATATACAAAAGGGTCTTTAAGATTCCAGTCCTCAATATCTTAGAATTTTAGGATAAAGCAAGCCCTAAGAGTAGAACATGTGGATATGCATTCTGCCCTTGAAATTTCCATAGCCTAGAGTGTTCTTTCAAATATTGCAGAGCATGTTTTAATATTACTCTTGATTGCATGAGACCTGGCAAAAGAAACATAATCTGTTTGTATTTTCTTATTTTTAAAGGATTTAAAGATTGGAGACTTCATTTGAGTAACCCCAGGGTTATTCTTGAAATATTCCGGTTCTAATTGTGTTAGTTTGTCTTTTAATGTAGAAGGTCTGCATTCTATCATTATATAGAACACCAGGGTATCCCAGGTTCTAAAAGCATTTCATAAAGAGTGATATACTTCAGGTAAAATCCAAACACATCTGACTATTTGTAATAATCACAATTAACTTTAGAATCATTCAATGAGTATTAAAACTCTCCAGTGAATACTAATTTCACTTTGTTTTTCAAAGACCCACAAAGAAAATGTCAGAAATGCCCTCAACACCATCTTTATTATAAAATTCACTGCTATTGTTTCAGATACTATGAAAGTCTCATAATGATTTTTCCATATCTGAAAATATTTAATTTTGTGCTTTGAAAATTCTATCCTTGGTAGGCAATTGTGTAATATTGTGCTTAAAGGTTGTATCTAATAATATGTAAAGACTACATTTGAGGAAGAGTTTCTCTTACAAAAGTTCTGCAAAGCTGCACATACTCACACACATACACTTACACACTCATATGCTTTAAACATATATTTAGTGAATGTACAAATATCTCACTCTCTGTGAATCCATTTTTCACATCCATTTAGAATGTGAAGAGTGAGGTAGGTTCAAAGGGAGAACAATTTAGTAGGTGAAATGTCTGAGAAATTGGAGGCTATAGAACAAAACCCAAAATAATAGAATAATTTTCACCATGTTCAGCAGGATTTAGTTCACAAGTCATCAGTTTTATTCACTTCTATAAGGGTTTTTTAGGACAGAAGTCTTGAGGAAAGACTAGGTTATTAATTAATATCAATTACTAAATATATAAGGATTATTGTTAATGCAAAAACAATTATTTTCATCTATAAATTATTTCTTAAAAGGTAATATTCTCATACTAACCAAAAATATATTTAGTTAAAATTGTGTGAAATTGGGATTCAATAATTATTGTTTGAATAGTTTGAAGAATGCTATGTTTTGCTTTTTTATGTTTTCTTGTTTTTGCTTTTTCCTTTTTAAATTAATATTGGGGATTCATTGAGGGTACAAAGAGCCAGGTTACAGTGATTGCATTTGTTAGATAAGAACCCTCTTGTATTTGTGTCCTGCCCCCAAAAGGTGTGCCACACCCCTTGACCCCCCACCCTCTCCTTCCCTTTTCAGCTCTACCCATCCCCCATCCCCCACTGTGTACTAGGACCTTAATTGTCCTCATATAGAGGACAATTGAGTACATAAGATTCTTATTTCTCCATTCTTGTGATGCTTTACTAAGAATAATGTGTTCCACATCCATCCAGGTTAATAAGCTCCATTTATTTTAGTGGCTGAATAGTATTCCATGGTATACATATACCACAGCTTGTTAATCTATTCCTGGGTTGGTGGTATTCAGGCTGTTACCACATTTTGGCGATTGTAAATTGAGCTGTGATAAACAGTCTAGTGCAAGTGACTTTGTGGTAAAAGGATTTTTTTCTCTTGTGGGTAGATGCCCAGTAATAGGATTGCAGGATCAAATGGGAGGTCTAGTTTGAGTTCTTTGAGGGTTCTCCATCCTTCCTTCTAAAAAGGTTGTATTAGTTTGAAGTTCCATCTGCAGTGTAAAAGTGTTCCTTTCTGTCCGCATCCATGCCAGCATCTGAAGATTTTAGATTTTGTGATATTGGCCATTCTCATCGGGTTTAGACGATATCTTATTGTGGTTTTGATTTTCATACCTCTGATTTTCATTTCTTAGGGATGATGAGCAATTTTTCATATGTTGGCCATTCGTCTATCTTCTTTAGAGTTCATTTAAACTTGCCCAGTGATTTAAGGGATTGTTGGCTCTTTTTATGTTGATTAATTTGAGTTCTCTGCAGATCCTAGTTATCAAACTTTTGTCTGATTAGCAATATGAAAATATCCTTTCCTTTGAATAGATTGAAGAATACCATGTGTAGGGGCACAGGTCATCTGCACCCTTGTAAAGTCAATCAGTCTCCCATTTTGTGAAAGCAAGTTTAAAATATTTTGTGAGTTAGAAAGGAAAAAATCATGGCAGGATTTTCCAGGTTACTCCCTTAAGATAATTAACTGCCTCCAAAAGGGCGGTTAAAGGATTATGTATCT
>CAUYRH010143230.1:0-11104 GCA_963574655.1 Perodicticus potto | reverse complement strand
GAGAGGGAGGGAAAGGGAGGGAGAGGGTAAGGTGAGAGAAGATAAAGGGTGAGATCACACTTGTGCATATTTGAAGGGTCAGGAGAAAACTTCTAAACATGGATCAAAAATATTTTCACATAGTAAATGAGAAAATCTCATGAATGGTATGTTAACCAAATGGATGAAAATATCTCCGATTGTATGTCAAGCCCGCACACTGTACCCCATGATTGAATTATTGTACACAGCTATGATTCAATAAAAAAAAATAAAAATAAAAATAAAAAAATAAAAACCAACCTAAAGCTCAGAGATTTCATTCACAAGTGAGGAATAAGATGGACCAATTTATCAGAATTCACGAACTGGAACAAAGATGGACAAACAGTTGAGAGACCTCACACCCCGAACACAACACAAGAGAGCTCCAAAATTACATATGCTGGAACACAGTCCTTAAAACAGAGCTCACACACTGGACACAAATTCCTGTTTGGAGATGTCATTTACTAGACACAGATTTTCCCAAAATAGCTCACAGCCATTATACACTGAGACAGGTCCTCAAATAGCTGAGGCCTCACAGACCTGAAAATCTGGACACAGACCCTCTACATAGCTTAGAGACCTCACTCTGGGATACAGACCCTAACATATATCCTGGACATAGACCTCAAATAGCTTAGCAACCTCATATCTTAGGCTCAAACCCCAAACAGTTTAGAAATTTCACACTCTAAACACAGACCTCTAGGCCTGGCATGGTGGCTCAGGCCTATAATCCTGGCACTCTGGGAGGCCAACTTGAGCTCAGGAGTTCAAGACCAACCCAAGCAAGAGTGAGATCCAGGGCGACAGAGTGAGACCTTGTCTCAAAAAAAAAAACAAAACAAACAAACAAACAAAAAAAAAAAAACAAGTTGGGCACAGCGGCTCATGCCTGTAATCCCAGCACTTGGGAGGCCAAGGCGGGTGAATTCCCTGAGCTCACAGGTTCAAAACTAGCCTAAGCCAGAGCGAGACCTCATGTCTAAAAATAGCCAGGCATTGTGGCAGGCTCCTGTAGTCTCTGCTGCTCAGGAGGCTGAGGCAAGAGAATTGCTTAAGCCCAGGAGTTTGAGGTTTGATGTTGCTGTGAGGTATGACACCACAGCACTCTACCAAGGATGAAAAAGTGAGACTCTAACTCAAAATAAATAACTATATAAATAAATAAATAAAAATAAACACAGACCTCTAAACACTCCAGAAATATCACATTCTGGACTCAGACCTCAAAATCATTCTTAGACCTCATACTTTGAACTTATAACCAGAAAGATTTCAGATACCTGAAAGTTATGGATACAGATCACCAAATAACTCTACTTTCTGTGCAAAGTTGACCATGAATAGCAGAGAGACCTCACAACTGTGACACAGATCCAAAACAGCTTAGGGAATTTACACTGTTTACACAGGTTCCCAAACAGCTCAGAGAACATCTAACCCGGGAGACAGTTGAGAGGTATCACATCCTGGCTACATAGGCCCACATGACACAAGTACCTCCCATTATGGGACATAAATCCTCAGAGAGTTAACCTCACAACCTGGAAAAAAGACACCCAAACAGGCCAGAGACCTCACATAGCAGACATGTAATGCCAAAATGCTCATAGTTAACAAACTTTACCCTATAGGACACAGACCCCCAAACAGGTCAATGACAAACAACCTGGGCACAAACCCCTAAACACCTGAGAAACATCAGAAACTGAACAGAACCCCAAACTGCTCAGAGACCTCAAACCCAGGAAATAGATCCCTAATAAGTCAGAGACCCCCTACATTGGAACTGAGACTTCTGCAACAGGAACTACCTTGCCCTTGGGAACATAACCCAGCAGTTGAGGGACCTCACCACCATGGAATACACAGATCAGAGATTCACACTTTGGGACACAGGAGGTGATGCACCTCCAAGGCTTGAAACAGTCACAAGAAATAAGTAGAAAGATATCAGACTCTGTGGACATAGATCACGAAACCACTCAGAAAAACAACCCTAAGACAAACCCCACAACATCATAGAGAACTCGTCTTTTGGGACATTGGCTCAAAACAGTTTGGAAGGGTGACATACATACACATCATAATTCTCACACAAGGCTCACAGACACCTCACACCTGAAAAGACAGACTTCTAAGTAGCTCCGAGACATCATATTCTGCACAGAGACCACCACAGAGTTAATAGATTTCACACACAGAGACCTCGAAATAGCTTGGAAAAATCACTCACTGGTTCCCACACACCCATTAAAAGCTGAGGCCTTGACCCTGGAACAAACCCCTAATGAATCAGATATATCACACTCTAAAGCTGAGACCTCCCAAAAAGAACAGAGACTTTATACCTGAAAATATATCCCAAACAGGTCAAGGAATTTTGAAACCAAAAGAGCTCAGGGATCACGTATCCCAGGACACAAGCAGCTAAACAGCTCAGAGACCTCACAGTGTAAACATAGTTACCCAAACAGCCCAGGGATCTCAATCCCCTGGAATGCAGACCAGAAAATGTGCAGAACCCTCAAATTCAGGATTCGGGAAATCCTTCTGAAATTTAGGATACATACCCCAAAATATAATCCAGAGAATTAACATGCTGGATGCAGAACATCAAATCCTCATGTGGGACATACACACTCAAACCAATCAGAGACTTCACATCCTGGACATACAGGCCATGTATGTCCACAAGGGAAATGCACAGATCAGGGACCACACTCTGTCCCTGACACACATACACAGAGCTCAGAAAATTCAAATTCTAGGAAATACCCCCAAAATAACAGGACTTCACATCCTGTGACAAACTCTCAAAAAGATTAAAAACCACACAAACTGAGATACACATGCAGAAATATTCCAGGGGCTGGGCGAGGTGGCTCACACTTGTAATTCTAGCACTCTGGGAGGCTGAGGTGGATGGAATGCCTGAGCTCACAGGTTTGTGACCAGCCTGAGCAAGAGTGAGACCCATCTCTACCAAAAATATAAAATATCAGCCAGGAGTGGTAGTGCATGCTTGCAGTCCCAGCTACTCAGGAGGCTGAGGCAAGAGAATCACTTGAACCTGAGTTTGAGGTTGCTATGAGCTATGATACCACGACACTTTATCGAGGGCAACAAAGTGAGACTCTGTCTCAAAAAAAAAAAAAGAAAGAAAGAAAGAAAGAAAAGAAAAGAAAAAGAAATATTTCAGAGAAATAACATCAAGGCATATGCCCACAAACAGATCACAGACCTCAATCCCTGAGACATATGCTCATAAAAAGTCCAGATACTTCACATACCAGGACAAATACCCACAAACATCAGAGCACTCACATCCTGGGAAATAAACCAAAGACTAGATAGGGAACTCACATATCAGGATACACATCAACAAAGAGACCAGAAAAAAACAAAAAAACAAAGAGACCAGAGACTCAAATCCTGGGGCATAAACCTGAAACACATTAGAGATCTCATGTGCAAGGACAAAGACAGTTCAAACCTCACAACCTGGGGCACAGATCCACAAACAGATCAGAGACCATGCAATGCTAACAAACATGCAAGAATGGACTAGAACCCTCACATCTTGATACACAGAACCACAACAAGCTCAGAGAACTGACATCCTGGGACACAGACCCTCAAAGAGACCTGAGACTTCACACCCTCGGATATATACGCACAGACAGGTGACAGACTTTGCAAGCTAGAAATACAGAACTAGATGAAAGACCTTTCATCCTGGGACATAAACCCAAAAAGAGGCCAGACAACTCATGTTTTACGATGAGTTCACACTCACAGTCACAACAGATCAGGTCGTCATATTCTGTCACTCTCACACACAAACAAACAGCTCAGAAAATTCAAATTCTAGGAAGCACATCCCAAAAGAACATCCTGACACATCCTAAGATGTGACCCACAGTAGATCAGACATCATACGCTAGTGACATATACCAATAAAGAGATTAGATACTGTCCATCCTGGGACATACGTTGACAAAGACCAGGGAAATGCACATCCTACGAAATACACTTAATAATTCTGGGAAATAAATCCACAAAGAGAATAAAGACAATCAGACACTGGAATATATGATCCCACAAACAGAGCAGAGACATACACATTAAGACATATATCCACAAATGGTTTGAGATCTCACATCCTGGAACAAACAGCAAGAAAAAAATCAGAGACCTTAAAAGCTTGACAGTACACATGAAGAGATCTGTAATATCATAGCCTGGGACACTGACAAAATGCTCACAGACTTCACATGCTAGGAAATATGCCCAGAAATAGATCAGAAACCTCACATCCTAGGACATACAACCTCAAATAGATCATAGTCATAAAATCCTGAAAAACATGCACCCAAACTATTCACAAACTTTCCATCCTGGAACATACGTGTACAATGATAAACAGACCACAGAGACCTCCATCTGAGGACTATACCTACAAAGAGAATAAAGGTAACAGAGCCTGAGACGCACTGCCAGAAACATTATCAATGACTGAAATCCTAGGAATACAGTTGTGAACATCCTGGGATATAAACCAACAAAAAGATTAGAGGCCAGGCGTGCTGCCTCACGCCTATAATACCAGCACTCTGGGAGGCCCAGGTGAATGGATCACCTGAACTCAGGAGTTTGAGACCAGCCTGAACAAAAGCAAGACCTCACTTCTAAAAATTAATAGCCAGGTGTTGTGGCTATAGTCCCAGCTTCTCAGGAAGCTGAGGCAAGAGGACTGCTTGAGCCCAAGAGTTTGAAGTTGCTGTGAGCTATGATGCCAGGGCGACAAAGTGAGATCTGTTTTCCAAAAAAAAAACATTAAAGACCTCATAACCTGGACGTGCACCTATGCACAATTCAGAGACCTCCAGCAACCTGCATGGGCAAACAGCTCAGAAACCTCACATCTTGGAGCACACAAAAACAAACAGATCAGAGATTTCAAAACCTGCAGTATGCAGCCATAATCAAGTCACACTTCACATGCTGAAAAATAACACCCAGAAACACTTGGTAGATGAGACACCTTGCAGCATAGCTGCCAAAGAGACCAAATGATTCCAACATTGTGGTTTCAAATCTGTCTCTTTTTCTCTGACCTCTGCTTCCATCATTACTTCACTTTTTGTGACTCTATTTTCATCATCACAGGGCCCTCTCAGATCAACATACAGAGTCACTTAGTCTTCTCTGACCCTGAAGGCCCTACCTTCTTCATATAAAGAGTCTTATGATTAAAGTGGGCCCACTAGATTGTTCAGAATAACCACCCCAATCTCAGGGTGCTTTACTTAATAATACCCCTGGCTAAGTCCCTTTTGCAGATAAGACAACATATTAACAAGTTCTAGGGACAAGATGAGGACATATTTGGGGATCCATTATTTGACCAAACAGAACATATATGCACAAAGAGAAATATCACATCCTGGGACTTTTGCCTATGAATTGCTAACAGATCTCACATCTGGAATCCTATACTTACTTCTGAAGGGATCAGAGAACTCCCACTCTGAGAAACATACGCAATAGTATCAGACAGCTACACACTGTGGATATACATCAAACAAAGCTTACCATTCTCACACCCTGGGAATTAAACTCACAGATATATAAGAGAACTCACTTTCTCTGGAAGGTATAAATTTAAAGAGAAGACAGATTTGACATTCTAGGATTATACCAGCAGAGAGGTCAGGTACCCCACGTTCTGGGACAAACACCCCCAAACACATCAGACTTCTGACTCTGGGATACACACACACACACATATACACATAAAAAGCCATATTCACTGACACATGCTCACACATAGGTTAGGGACCTCACAACTAGACATATAACCACAAAAGAGACATATAACCCATTGGCCTCACACCCTTTGCAAATACCCTGAGGAGATGATATACTCACACACTATGACACACACACATACACACACAAACAGATCAGTGACCTAACTTGAAAAAAACACCTATAAAACACACCAGAGACCCTGGATCCAGCAACATGAACCACCAAACAGGTCACAGACCTCAGATGCAGAAAATACTTTGTGAAGAAGCCCAGAGACCTGCTGTCTTTGGGAATACACCTCCAAAGAGAGCAGGGCTCTCATGCCATGATGCATAAACACACAAAATATTCAGCAACCTCACACTGTAGATACGTAAGCCACAATGGAAAAGAAATCTGACATCTCCTAGAAATACCAGCATGCAAATCAGAAATCTTGTATGCTTATAATTACTCCCAAAATATCAGAGATCTGACAACTTAAAACTTAAATCTACAAATAGCTGAGAAAACTCACTCCAGGGATGTACATCCACAAACAGAGCACAGATCTCAGACCCTAGACATGCACTCAGAATCAAATCAGAGAACACACTTCCTCAGAGAACCCCCTCAAAGAGGTGAGAGACCCCACTCTCAACTTCACTCACCAGAAAACACACCAGAGGCTTCATAACCATGAGACAGAGACAAAAGAATTGATCAGGGAGTCTCCCATCCTGGACAGAAACAGATCGGGGGTTTTAAGCAAAAGAAAACATACCCACCAAGAAGAACTCAGAATCCTTACACTTACCCACCTCAACAGACTAGAAGAACCCACATGTTGGGACATTTACACAAATCAGACTGGAGACCTCCCATCCTAGGACACACACACCCAAAAAGCTGAGAAGACAAATCCTGGGACGTACACCACTAAATAGATCAACAGATCAGAGACATAGTACCCTGGTTCATACATCCGCACAGAGATCAGAGACCTTTGCTATCAGATACACACTCACACCAGGTCACGGAATTCACATCCTGGGATATGCACCAACAACCAGATAGGTTTTCTATTGCTGCTGAAATAAATCACTACAAGCTTCTTGCTGTAAAACAAAGCAAATTTATGATCTTCCATTTCTGCAGATGAGAAGACTGACAAGGAGTCTTACAGGGTAAAAGTGAAGGTGTTGGCAGAGCTGACTTCCTTCTGGACCTCCTTGGAGGAGAATCCAGTTCCTGTAGGCTGCCTGCGTTCCTGAGCTCACTGCCTCCTCCTCTGTCTTGCAGGCCAGCAGCATTTCATCTTCAAATCTCTTTCTCTCTCTACTTTTCTTCCTCCTCCCTATCTCTGTCTCTCTCTTTGGATCCATCTCTCTATATATACCCTTCTCTATCTCTGCTGGGAATAATTATCTCTCTATTTCTATCTCTCTATTTCTCTCTATCCCTGCTTATGTTTTCCTATCTCCTTTTGTCAATCTGCTTCCATCACTATACCACCTTTTCTTTTTTTTTATTTTGAGACAGAGTCTCACTTTGTCGCCCTCAGTAGAGTGCTGTGGCATCATAGCTCACAACAGCCTCAAACTCTTGGGTTCAAGTGATCCTCTTGCTTCAGCCTCCCAAGTAACTAAGACTACCAGCACCCACCACAATGCCTGGCTAGTTTTAGAGATGGGGTCTTGCTCTTGCTCAGGCTGGTCTTGAACTCGTGAGCTCAAGCAATCCACTCGCCTCAGCCTCCCAGAGTGCTAGGATTATAGGCGTAAGCCACTGTGCCTGGCCTATACCACCTTTTCTAACCCTTGCTTTCATGCCTCTCTCTTAGAAGGATGCTTGTACACATTGGCCTACCCTGATGATCTAGGATAATTTTTCCATCTCAGGATACTAAACTTAATCACATCTGCAAAGTCCCCCTTTCCGTGTAAATCAGCATAGTCATAGGTCCCAGGGATTAGGAAGTGAACATCTCTGGAATGCCACTATCCAGCCATGAGAGACATGCACACACAAACCACTCAGATATCACATTCTGAGTCACACACTTCCGAACAGCTCATATCCCTCTAACTAGCATACATCAAAAAAGAGCAGAGAGATAAGATACACATACTGGGACATTTACCAAAAAATTCTCAGAGTCAGGCTGGGCGCAGTGGCTCAGGCCTGTAATCCTAGCAACTCTGGGAGGCTAAAGCAAGTGTGTATTGCTTGAGATCATGAGTTTGACACCAGTCTAAACAAGAGCAAGATCCCATGTCTACTAAAAATAAACAGAAGCTCAGTGCCTGTGGCTCAACGGGCTAAGGCGCCAGCCACTTACACCTGAGTTGGCGGGTTTGAATCCAGCTTGGGCCCGCCAATCAACAATGATGGCTGCAACCAAAAAATGGCCGGGCGTTGTGGCGGGCGCCTGTAGTCCCAGATACTTTGGAGGCAGAGGTAGGAGACTCGCTTGAGCCCAGGAATTGGAGGTTGCTGTGAGCTGCGATGCCACAACACTTTATCCAGGGTGACAGCTTGAGGCTCTGTCTCAGAAAAAAAAAAATAGAAAAAATTAGCCAGGCATTGTGGCAGGCACCTATAGTCCCAACTACTCAGGAGGCTGAGGAAAGAGGATCACTTGAGCCCAAGATCTTGAGGTTGCCGTGAGCTATGATGCCACAGCACTCTACTCAGGGTGACAAAGTGAGACAGAGTCTCACTCAATCACTTGCAATTAAAATCACAAACACATAAGCAAACTCAACATCTGGTACACACACACTCAAAAAGAACAGGGACCTGACATGATAGGACATGTACCCACGAAGAGAACAGGAGCCCTACATCCATGAAATCTACCCCCAAACACATCAAACCTCCAAACCTAGACTATAAACAAAACAAACTGCAGAGAGAAATGCATTCTTAGACATAAACCCACAAACAGGTTGGGTACCTCACAAACTGGGATATGGAACAACAAACAGAACAGACCTCATACACTCACTTCACAAATACACACACTCACATCATACTGTGATGCACTAGCAAAGAGACCTCATGTAAGAAATACAACTAAAGAGATCAGAAACCTTGACTCCTGCAACATGAAACTACAAACAGGCTAGAGACCTTATGTGCAAAGATATACATCCACAGTAAGTACAGAGACCTGACATCTTGAGAAGATACTCACAAAGAGACCAGAGACCTCACAACCTGAAATAGCTACCCACAAACAAATCATAGATTTCAAATCATGCAGAATATATCCACAATCAAACTAGAGACCTCCCATGCTAGGAAAAAGAAACAGATCATAGACCTGAGATCTTGCAACATACTCCCATGAAGAGATTCAGAGAGCTTATATGTATTCTGAGACATACTCCCAAACAGGTCAGAGGTTTTCAAACTGGGAAATAACACACAAAGAACTCAATAACAATAGCCTGGACACATGCACATATTATCTATCTGTCATATACATACACATAAACAAATACATTCAGTCTTTGGATTCAACCAACCATGGATCAAAAAACATTCAAAAAAGGTCAATAAAAATACAAATTGGCTCGGTGCCTGTAGCTCAGAGGCTAGGGTGCCAGCCACATACACCGGAGTTGGCGGGTTTGAACCCAGCCCGGGCCTGCCAAACAACAATGACAACTACAACCAAAAATTGCCAGGCTTTGTGGTAGGCGCCTGTAGTCCCAGCTACTTGGGGGGCTCAGGAAAGAGAATTGCTTAAGCCCAAGAGTTTGAGGTTGCTGTGAGCTGTGACACCACCTCACTCTACCAAGAGCAAGAAAGTGAGACTCTGTCTCAAAAAATAATAATAATACAAATTAATACAAATAAAAACAGTGTAGAATAATAACTATTTACACAACATTTATATTGTAGCAGGGATTATAAGTAACTTAGAGGTGATTTCAAGCATACAGGAGGATATGTGTAGGTTATATATGAATACTACAACATTTTATATAAAGGACTTGAGTATCCATTACAACCTGGACATGTACCCACTAACATCAGAGGCTTCAGGCTATGGGACCTAAAACCACAAAGAGATCATGAACTTTCTACCCTGGACATACATACCCATCTAGATCAGAGACCACGCATGGGCCCAGAAACAGATCAGAGAATTCACAACATCAGACACACCCCCACAAGTATATCAAGGAGTTCAGATCCTAGGCTATATACCAATAAAGAGATAACAGACTTCACAACCTGGATGTGTAGCCACAAAGAGATCAGATACTTCATATGAAGTACTACGTGCCATGAAAAATTAAACAGATGAAGGAGCTGAAATCAGGGTGTATGTACCCACAAACATATTAGAGGCCTCACAACCTGCACATGAACACATAAAGAGACCACAGACTTCAGACTCTGCAACACATATCCACAAACAGATCAGAAACCTCAAGCCCTGAGTTATACATAAGAAACTGATCAGAAAGTTCACATCCTGGGATATATTCCACAAACACTGCAGTGACCACAAATACCTGAGACATATACCCCTAAACAGATCAAAGATCTCAAATCCCACAATGTACAGCCACAGTCAAGTCAGAGACCTCACAGGCTAGGAAAACACCAGAAACAGATAAGAGACTTGACATACAAACACAGACACACAAACAGAGCAGAGAGCTCATATAGTAGGACGTTTACCAGCAAACAGACCAGAGGCTTCAACCCTGAGAAAACCCTCCACAAACAGTTCAGAAACCTTACACTCTGGAGACACAAACTTAAATAGATCAGACACCTAACATCGCAGTACATTTATAACCAAACAAATCAGAAGCCTTATATCATAGGAAATAACCCCCAAACAGATGAGAGACCTAACATTCTGGAACATATCTAGGAATATTTCAAAGAACTCACATACGGCTCGGCGCCTGTAGCTCAAGTGGCTAGGGCACTGGCCCCATACACCAGAGCTGGCGGGTTCAAATCCAGCCCGCATCTGCCAAACAATGACAACTATAACCAAAAAAAAAAAAAAAAAAAAATAGCCAGGTGTTGTGGAGGGAACCTGTAGTCCCAGCTACTTGGGAGGCTGAAGCAATAGAATCACTTAAGCCCAAGAGTTAGAGGTTGCTGTGAGCTGTGACACAACTGCACTCTACCCAGGGCCACAGCCTGAAACTCTGTCTCAAAAAAAAAAAAAAAGAAAAAAAAAAAAAAAGACCGAAAATACGGGAATTTATACCCCCAAGGCAACCCAGCGATGGCCCCCCCA
>CAUYRH010143229.1:0-22680 GCA_963574655.1 Perodicticus potto | reverse complement strand
ACCTAGGGTGACAGCTTGAGGCTCTGTCTAGACAAACAAACAAAAAAATACATAAAATAAAATAAAATATTCCAGTAACTTGTTCTGCCTTCAAGATGTCCAATGTATCATTTGAATGATATTTTCCCTAATATGAGCATTTAATTTGAGAGCATAATGACATAACCAATTTCATGAATATGTAAGTTATAGGTACAGATGGTAGGAAAGATCAAGAATGAAACTAATTTACCTGCAAGTACTACAAACAAACGTTAGATAACGCCTGGCTATTAAGAGTATTAGTATGCATGATGCTGATATATGTGGCTCAAGATGCTAATACTCAAAACACTAATCCCAAGAGAGATCATTCAACTGTTGTATTTAACACTTTGATGAGATCGGGTGGGCGTGTTCAGGGTGGTATGGCCGTACACTGTATTTAACACTTGGATACAGAAGGAAAACTAGTTAACTACACAAGATCAATTTCACAATATCAATGTTAGAACCAGATCTTGAAGTGCAGAACCTTTACACAATCATAACAAAGGAACATCAAGATGATTTTTAACTGAAGTGGGACAAATCTCTCTTGTACAAATAGAAACATAAAACTAATCTATTTCACTCTCCCAAAAAGCATTTTTGTAGATCATGAGTCAGCAAACCTTTCCTGAAAAGAGCTAGATAGTAACGATTTTAGGTTTTGCAGGCCACATTCAATCTCTGTACTAGAAATTTCACATAAATGGTATCACACGTGTGGTTTCTGTGCCTGGTGTCTTTTCCTAAGTATAATATTACTGAGGTTCATCATGTCCCGTACACCTATAGTTTGTTACTTTTTATGGCTAAACAGCATTGCAAAGGACATGCTACACATCCTTAAAGTGGACAGTCTGTTAAGCTTTGACATATGTATACACCACAAAGCCATCTCCAGTCAGGGTAACAAACATGTTGATCACTCCTAAAATTCAGCATGTCCCTTTGAAATTCCTCCTTCCTGCCCCTCCCACACACCTGTCCTCAAGGCAACCACTGGTCTGTTTTTTGTCACTATGCATTACTTCACCGTGTGTCAGAATTGCACATCCATAGAATCTCACAACATGTATTTTTTCCAACTTCTTTCACTCTGCATAATTATTCTGAAATTCTTCAATGTTGTAGCATGTTATCAAGAGTTTGGGGTTTGCTTTTTTTTTTTGATCATTTCTGCTTATAAATTCACCTGTGATGAATATTTAGAATTTTTCCAGTTTTGGGCTATTATAAATAAATCTCATATGAAGACTTGCTTACAAGTCTGTGTAGAGCCATTTGTTTTTATTTCTCCTGGGTAAATTATCTAAAAGTGGAATTGCAGGATCATATATTGGGTGGATGGTCAACTTGAGAAACTGCCAACTGCCTGCCACACAGGCTGCATTGTTTAACACTCCCACACACATTTTATGAGTAGTGTCCTCATCCCTCACATCCTCACAATAATTTATGGCCAGTGTTTTAAATTTTATTCATTCTAATAGATGTGCAGTGATAGCTCATTGTGGTTTTCATCTACTTTTCCTAGTGACTAAAGATGCTGGGCACCTTCTCATATGTTAACGTATATCTCCTTGGTGAGGCGTTTTCAAATCTTTTGCTCATTTTTAAATTGGGTGGTTTTATTATAGAGTTTTAAAATCTTTAAATATTCCAGATTAATCAGATACATGATTTTCAAACATTTTCCCCAGTCTGTAATTTGTCTTTTTATTCCCTTGATGGCATCTTTTAAAGAACAGAACCTTTTAATTTTTATAAAGAGCAATTTATCAATTTCTTTTATAGGTCATGCTTTTGGTGTCATATCTAAAAAATCATTCCCTAATACAACTTTTTCTTCTAGAAGTTTTATAATTTTAGGCTTTACACTTAGGTCTTTAATACATTTTGAATTATAACATATGGTTTGAAGTATAGGTCAAAGTTCTTTTTATTAGATATAGATATCCAATTGTTCTAGTACCATTTGTTGAAAAGACTATTCTTTTGTACACTAAAAATGCCTCTGTACCTTGTTGAAAATTAGTATGTTTGCCCTATTCAACTCCACTAACTGTTTTATCTCTTTTGATGTCAATGTCACATTACTATAGCTTTATACATCTTGAAATCAGCTAGACCTCCAACTCTATCCATTTTCAAAACAAAGAACACACAGATACTTTGCATTTCTATATGAATTTTAAAATTGGATAGTCAATGTCTACAAAAAAAGCTGACTGGGACCCTGAGTTTGCAATGAATCTACAGATTACCCTGAGGAAACTGACATTTTTTTTCCCTTTTTTTTTTTTTTGTAGAGACAGAGCCTCACTTTATCGCCCTTGGTAGAGTGCCATGGCATCACACAGCTCATAGCAACCTCCAACTCCTGGGCTTAGGCGATTCTCTTGCCTCAGCCTCCCGAGTAGCTGGGAGGAAACTGACATTTAACATTACTGAGTCTACTGGTTCATGAATAAGGACCATCTCACTATTTATTCAGTCAGATCTTTAATTTCTCTTAAATGTGTTTTGAAGTTTTCAGTGTATGGATCTTTTATAACTTTTTAAGATTTATCTTTAAGTATTTGACATTTGTGAATTATTATAAGTGGAATTTTTATAAATTTCAATTTCTAATTGTTCATTGCTCTTACACAGAAATACAACTGATCTTTGTATATTGAGCTTATGTGTTCAACCTAACTTCTTTGTTTTACTAGCCAGAGCGTGTAATCTGTGAATAATGACAGTTCCACATGTTCTCTTCTAATCTAGATGCCTTTTATCCGTTTCCTGCCTGACTGTACTACCTAGAATGCCCAGATCAATGTTGAAAAGGAGCAGTGAGTGGATATCCTTGTCTTGCTCCTAATCTTAAGAAGAAAGCAGCGCTCAGTCTTTTATCACTACGTATGATGTCAGCTGTTGGATTTTCTATGATGTCCTTTATCAGGTTAAAAACATTGATTTCTTTCCCTAGTTTGCTGAACATCAGGAATGGATACTGGCTTCTGCCCAATGCTTTCTCTGCATCTACTGAAATGATCGTGTGCCTTTTGTTTTTTAGTTTGTTAAGATGGTGAATTATAATGATTGCTAAATGATGTATTCTTAGGATAAACCCTACTTGATCATGATACATTATGCTTTTTATATATTGCTGGATTCCATTTGCTAAAATTTAGTTTAGGATTGTTACACCTATGTTCATGAATGAGTGTACGATTTGTATTGTAGGTTTTTTTCTTTTTTTGACTGATTTTGGTATCAAAGTAATGCAGATTGTTTTAGGTAGGAGAATAAATCAGGTCCAGGAGTAATAGTCTGCTAAATAGTTATTATTTCATTCATTCATTACTCGCCTAGGAAACAGGTACTGTTATTACCATCACTTTACATGGGGGGAAATGGAGAATGAGGTAAAACTGAGGCTCAGAGAGCAAACTGACATAATTCTTTCTAAACTGGAACTAGGATTTGAATCAAGACAGTATGAACCTAAAACCCATTCTCTTAACCTACCATACTATAATGCTTTAATAGTATTTAGGAAGATTCTCTTTAGGCCAGGAATGGTGGCTCATGCCTGTAATCCCAGCACTTTGGGAGGCTGACGCGGGAGGATTACTTGATGCCAGGAGATCAAGTATCAGTCTGGGCAACTTAGCAAGAACCCATCTCTATAAAAAAAATCAAAAAATTAGCCTGCTTTGGTGGTACATACCTATGGTCCCCACAACTCAGGAGACTAAGGCAAAAAGATTGCTTGAGCCTAGGATGATGCTACTGCATTTCATCCTGGGAAACAGAGCAAACCCTGTCTCGAAAAAAAAGAAAAAGCATTGTATCTACAAAAGATTCACGTAGTCTGATATGGAGCCCATGTCTTAATCATTACAGTATGTGTTGAAGAAAGTAAATGAGATGGCATTGTTACTTACACTCTTGAGTTGGGATCCACATTAACTACTAAATATACTGAAGACATTATGTAAGAAATGGCAGATTTAATTTAGCTAAAAAGGAAGAGTCTTATTAGGATATTCTATGGTTCCAAAAGGCCAACCAAAATAATAATAGATAGTACAGTACCATTTTAAAATTTTATCTGATCTTCAATACCACATAGTGAAACGGGTGTTACTATACACATTTTATAGATGAGGAAATTTGAGACACATTAAGAAACTTGGTTAAAGCCTGTCATGTTGTAAGTAGCAGAACAGGTATTCAAACTCAAGTCTCTACAGCTCCAGAATAGTCTCTTAAAATTTGTATTTTGGGTTTTTTGTTTCGTATTTAGATCACAATGTTGTCAACCCTAAGAAACAAGAAACACTGCTGAGGGTCTTCTGCAAAAAGGAAATTTCAACATCAGATTCTAGCAGAGCTCAGTGTCAAATAATTGGAGCTAAACTTTAATGGTAATGATGGCAAGTAGGGGCTTCACAATCTCTAGATTAAATTTCTTTTGTAAAGCAAGATTTTCTACCATAAAACCAGCTCAGAAGCTAGGTGTGTTGGTGCAGTCACTGCTACTCAGGCTGAGGCAGGAGTAGTACTTGAGCCCAGGAGTTTGAGGCCAGCCTGGGTGACAAAGCAAAAGTCTGTGTCTCCAAAACAAAAAACACCTAATTGCATCCTTTTCCTACAGTTTTGATTATCTGCAGTGGCACAGCCCAAAAAGCCTGGCCTACTAGATATTGACCATGATGCAGAATTCCTTTTAAGAGTAAGATGGGAGAATAGACAGAGTTACTTGCTATTCAAGTAATTCCAGCCTTCAGGCAACATGATAGAGGAGTAAAGAGTCTGGACTCTTGAGAAACTGCTGTGGTTCTGAAGACCTTTCCTGTGTCACAGTAGCCGTAAGACCTTGAAAAGTTACTTAACTTTTCTTGGCTTCCATGCCTTTACCGATAAAATGGGGGTGATGGCCAGTGCTCACACCTTTAATCCTGGCACTCTGGGAGGCCGAGGCAGGTGGGTTGCTAGAGCTCGCGAGTTCAAGACCAGGAAGATTGGTCTAAAAAAACAGATGGTGTTGTGGCGGGCGCCTGTAGTCCCAGCTACTTGAGAGGCTGAGGCAAGATAATCACTTAAGCCCAAGAGTTTGAGGTTGCTGTGAGATGTGACGCCACGGCGCTCTATGGAGGGCGACATAGTAAGACTGTGTCTCAAAAAAAAAAAAGAAGAAAGAAAGAAAAATGGGGGTGATAATTTTAACCTTTCATAGGGATGAAATTTAAACAAATATATGAAAAGCATTTAGAATAGCACCTAACACTAAACGTATATTTCAAATTATCAATAAAATGTAGATAACAATGAGGAAAAAAAAAAGAATAGCACCTGACACTAGGTAGGCACTGTTTAAATTTTTCTATCTAGAATATTACTACTAATCTTATTATTACTGAACATGAAAAAATTATATATGTGAAACAGGCACTTTAAAGACTCTTTAGTATAAATAGCTTTAATATTTCTAATGACCATATATTTAAAAGCACAGTCTTATAAATCTGACATCAATATTAGTGTCCTAAAAATGGCTTTGCATCTTTTGAAAGTAGACAAGCAATTTTCAAAACACCAAGATCATCAGACAAAATTCATTAAAATACAACAAATTACTCAATTCCACTAAAGTATAAGCTAAAAATATTAGGGAACAAAAAAAATACATAAAATAGATAAATATTTTTAAGGCAGAGTATAAGTAAATGTCAGTGAGTAGCACATTAACTCTGGGAGGAATCCTCAAGTACCATTAAAATGTATGAGTTCAATCTACAAAATAAAAAAACTGGATGGGCATGGTGGCTCATGGCTGTAATTCTAGCACTTTGGGAGGCCAGGAGAGAACTGCTTGAGCCAGGAGTTCCAGACTAGCCTGAGCAATACAGAGAAACCCCCAACTCTACCAAAGGAAAAAAAAAATTATCCATGTGTGTACTTAGTGCCACTCCTAACGCCAGTGCCAAGAACAAGTTCAAATGACTGGCATATTATATAATATTATATAATATTAATGAATCACTTGAACAAAAAAGAAAATAGGGTCATTTAATAACCCCCATCATAACTTACTGCTGCTATTTTGGTCTTCAGAAAGTTCTCCCTTTCTTCGTCTACCTTAATTTCAAGTCCATATTGAAATAGTTCAAGCATTTTGGGGATGTCACGGCCAATAGAATCTGGTTAGGAAAACAGAAAAATCTAAAATTATCACTTCATCTAAATAAGCAGGAATTACTGAATAAAATAAACACATATCCCATGTGAAGACATAACAAATAAGTTGTGGCAGACAGACTTTAGTGTATCCTCCAAGATCCCCGTTTCCTAGTTCAAGCTCTCATATGATTCCCACCCCGCCACCATTGAGGGTGGATAAGACCTGCAACTTGCTTCTAACCAAGTGATAGAATGATGATTTGCACATGATTACATTACAGAAAACTACTATGCTTATCTTAGAGACCTCCCCTCTCACTGGCGCTGAAGAAGCTACTTTTGTGAGCTGCCCTACAGAGGGTCACGGGGCAAGATGCTGAGCATAGCCCCAGGCTGACAGCTAGAAACTGAAGCCCTCGGTCCAGCAGCCTACAAGGAATTGAATTCTTTTTTTTTTTTTTCATTTTAATTTTTTATTAAATCATAGCTGTGTACATTAGTGCAATCATGGGGTACAGTGTGCAGGCTTCATATACAATCTGAAATATTTACATCCAACTGTTTGATATAACCTTCATGGGATTTTCTCGTTTATTGTGTGAAATATTTGTGTTCTGTATTTAGTAGGTTTCACCTGTCCCTTCTAAGATGCAACATAAGTGTGATCCCACCATTTACCCTCTCTCCACCCACCCTCCCCCTCCCTCCAAATTCTGAATAGGATGTAAGAAGGAAATAGTTCATTAAAACACACAGCTATGAAGGTGCTAATGAAATACTGAAAGAAATATATTTGTAAACAGTCAGAAAAAAGAAACCAGAAAAGGTAATAGATTGAGGATGATGGAGAGTTTAGTTTTTAGGTCGGTACCATCCTAAAACAAAAATAAAGACTTTCTTCCTTTGACCTCATGTAATTCTTTTTCTACCTTTTTCTTTATCTAATTTACATTTCTCTAATGACCAAGATGTTTAGCATCATTCCATGTGTTTAGTGGCCAATTATATATAGTCTCTTCTAACACGCCTGTTCAATTCTTTTGTCCTCTTTTCAAAAAATTAGACTGATAATCATACTTTTAAGAGTTCTTGACAGAATCTGGACACCAGTCCATGGTCAAAGGCCAGTCACGGTGGCTCATGCCGAGGCAGGTGGGTTGCCTGAGCTCACAGGTTCAAGACTCTAAGCCAGAATGAGACCTCGGCTCAAAAAAAAAAAGAGCCAGGTGTTGTGGACGCTTATAGTTCCAGCTACTTCGGAGGCTGAGGCAAGAGAATCGCTTAAGCCCAGAAGTTTGAGGTTGCTGTGAGTGATGACATCACAGCACTCTACCAAGTGCAACAAAGTGAGACTCTCTCTCAAAAAAAAGAAAAGTGTCCTTTGTCAGAGATAAAGTGTGACAAATATTTTCCCCTAACCTTGGCTTGTCTTTTCACTGTCTTAGTGATGTCTACTCATAAGCAAAAGTTTTTAATTTTGATAAAGTCCAATTTACCATTTTTTTTTATTTTATGGCTTATGCTTTTTTTACTTTAAGAAATCTTTGCCTAATCCAAGGTCCATGAAGATCTCCTAGAAAATTTTCTTCTCACGGTTGTACCCCTTACATTTAGGTCTATGATCCATTTTGAAATAATTTTTGTGTTTGATGTGAGAGGAAAGGGATATCCAGTTACTTCAGCACTATTCTTGAAAAACCCTATTCTTTTTCCATATGATCTCAGCACTTCTGTTGAACAGTCAGCCAGGTAACTTGACCCCTTAATGTTTAAACCACATTCATTTACCTGTAACACCACACCACACTGTCTTGATTACCACAGTTCTATAGTAAAGTTGTAAACCAGGTAATGCAACTCCTCTAACTTTCTTCTTCCTTCTTAAATCATTTTTCTACTCTAGGTTCTTTACATTTCCATTTAAATATCAGAATAAGCTTGCCAATTTCTGCTTTTAAAAAAGCCTTCTTGGAGTGTGGCTAGAACTGCATTAACTCTAACCTTAAACTTTCATCAACAGTTTTCTGTGAATAGGTCTTATACAACTTTCATTAAATGTATTGATTTTTTATGCTCATGTGAATGAAACTTTTATAAATTTCATCTTGATTGTACATTGGCAGTATACAGAAATATAGTTGATTTCTATGTAGTGATCTTGGATCTTGTAACCTTGTTAAATTCACTTAGAATTAATTCACCTATTAGGGTATCTTAAGATATCGTCTGAGAATATTTATTTCTTCTTTTCCCATGGTATGCCCTTTATTTCACTGATTTCCTGTACATTGTTGACCATAAGTGATGACTTTTACCTTGTTCCTTTTCTCAGGAGGAACTTCTCGATAGTCTTGCCATGTTGCTTCTTCACAGATACTTGTCAAGTTGAGGAAGTTTACTCCTATTTCGGGGAATTCTTACTATGAACAGGCATTGGATTTTGTCAAATGCTTCCTCTGCATCCATTAAGATGGCCCTGAGGTCTTTATCTTTTATTCTATTAACACAGTATAGTATATCGACATTCAGGTGTTAAGACAACTCTGCATTCCGGAATAAACCTCTCTGGTTAAGGTGTATTAACCTTTATTGATATAGTGCTGGATTCAATTTGTTAACTTTTTCTTTTGTTTGTTTTTTGCTTCTATGCTCATGAAGAATATTTATCTGTAGTTTCTGGTATGTCCTTATCTAGCTTTCATGTCAGGGTAACACCAAGCCCATAAAACATTGGTATATATGTCTTCTTTAGTCACAGAGATTATGAAAAATACGTATTTCTTCCTTAAATGTTGGACTAGAAGGTTGGGTTGGCCTGGACTTTTTATTGGAGGAAGTTACAAATTACTAATTCAATATCTTTACTTGATATAGCTCTATTTAGATTTTCTATTTCTCCCAGATGCTTTTGGTAATTTGTCTTTTGAGGAATTTGTCCATTTCACCTAAGTCATTACATTTATTGGCAAGAAGTTGCTCATGATATTGCCTTGTCTTTTAACGTTTATAGACTGTATATTAATGTCTCTTCTTTCATTCCTGACATTGATAATCTATCTTCCATTTAAAAAAAAAAATCAATCCAGCTAAAGTTTTATCAATTTATTGATCTCTTTAAAGAACCAGTTTTGCTTTCATTGATTTTCCCTAATGCTTATCCTTTTTCTATTTCAGTGACTTCCATTCTGATCTTTATTATTTTCTTCCTTCTTCTTACTTTGAACTTGGGTTTAATGTACTTTTTTTTTTTTCAGGTGCAAAGGTAAACCTTTAAAACAATGATCTGAAGCCATTCTTCTAATTGAGCCTTTCATTTGTTTATTTTAGAGGCAGGGTCTTACTGTGTTGTCCAGGCTGAGTGCAGTGGCTACTCCCAGGCATCATTACTATGCACTGTGGCCTCGAGCTCCTGGTCCCAGAAGGTTCTCCCACCTTAGACTCTCAAGTAGCAGGGATGACAAGCATGTGCCACTTCACACACAGCTAACTGAGCCTTTACAGCTATAAACGACACTCTAAGTACTGTTTTTACCTGCATTCCACAAGTTTTGGTATACTGTTTTCCTCGTAGTCAGTTCAAGCATTCTCTAATTTCTTCTTTGATCAATGAGTGACTTACTGGTAGGCTGATTAATTTTGGAGATTTTTCATGGTTATCAATTTCTAATTTAACTCAGTTATGTTTAGAAAACATACCATATATGAGTTCAATTCTTTTAAATTAATAAACTTAAGACTTAAAGACTTGCCTTATAACCCAGCAAATGGTCTACCCCTGGTGAACTCTGCAATACCAAATAACACCAGCTATTCCCAGGTGAAATGTTGTGTAAGTATCAGTTAGGACAAGAGGGCTACGAGTGTTGCTCACATCTCTTACCTCCTGACTGCCCATCTATCCATACGTCCTACCAGTTACTCAGAGTATTAAAGTGATATCCGACTACACTTGATGACCAGCCTATTTCTCCTTTCACTTCTGTCAGTGTTTGCTTTGTGTTTTTTGAGGCTGTTTTTACATGAGTATGATCTATTATTGCAGAAGAGCCATTTTTTCCTAGCAATAATCCTTACTTAAAAGTCTATTTTGAATGATATTAATACAGAATTCAACTCTCTAATGCTATTTTCATAGCATACCTAACCCATCATTTTATTTTCAGCCTATTTGCGTTTTTGAATATAAAGTGGGTCTCCTGAAGACAGCATATAGATGGGATGTTTCTTCCTCATTTTATAACCTACCTTTAGGCTGGAGTGTGTGGCTAGTTATTGGTTAGTTATTTCCAATTAACATAACTATTGATATGGCTAGATTTAGGTCTCATTTTGATACATGTTTTCTATTTGTCTCATCTTTGTTTGTTCCTGTACCTCCTTTACAAATATACTTTTTTTTTTTTTTGAGACAGTCTCAAGCTGTTGCCCTGGGTAGAGTGCTGTGGCATCACAGCTCACAGCAACCTCAAACTCTTGGGCTTAAGTGATTCTCTTGTCTAAGCTTCCCAAGTAGCTGGGACTACAGGCGCCCACCACAATGCCTGGCTATTTTTTTTGTTGTTGTTGTTGCAGTTGCATTGTTGTTTTTTTTTAGCTGGCTGGGGCTGGGTTTGAACCTGCCACCCTCAGTATATGTGGCCCTGCTGACTGAGCTACAGGCACCGCCAAATTTACTTTGTTTTAAACAAACAACAAAAAACTCAGTGTATCATTTTTACTACACAGATTTAAGCTGTATCTCCTTATGTATTCTTTTTACTTGCTCTTGATTACAATGTGAATACTGAGTTATCACAACCACTTCATATTGATATTGTTACTATTTCATGTTAATACATAATAAAGTTGTGTCAACTTATCTGCTCCCTCCCCCGCCTCCCACCTTGTAATATTACTGTCATGCCCAAACCTCCTACGTATTAGTTTCGTAACATTCACTGGGCTACTCAAGACCAAAATTAGAGAATCATTCCAGACTCCTCCCTCTCCCTTACCCACTACGTCTAGTTAATAACTCCTGTTAATTCTACCTCTTCACTATCCCACACAGCCTTCCTCTTCTTTTTGCCACCCCCAGATGCTGTCCATCTTTTATCCAGATTACTGCAACAGTGTCTTCATTGGTCACTATTCTTAAAGTATGACCACACCCACATGGATGCCTTACTACTTGCAGAGTCCCTATAATACTCATTCTAACAAGTAAACACTGACAAGTTATCACTGTTCTGAGCAAAAGTTTTTAATGGGTCCTACTGCACAGAGGATAAAATCTAATCTCCACGGTGTAGCACACAAAACCGTCTGCAACCTGGCCCACTGCCTATCTCTGCCAAACCCCATTGACCACCACTATCTGATAACACTTAACTACCAAACGGCAGAAAGCTACTTATAATTTCCTGAACACTACTGGCTCTCTCATACTTTTGTACATTAGAAAAGGTCATCTCCTCTGTCTGAATGTCCTCCCCACGCATGCCAGAAAAGCAAATGCTTCTTCTTGCTTAACCTCTAAACTGCCAGCTATCTTCTTTATATACTCTGAATCTACTAAGCAGTCCCTATTCCTCTAGGTACCTTGTATATCTGCCATGAATACACATACTGCATTTTAGTACAGCAGTTTATTCTCATCTTTCTAACCTCTTCATGCTTATCTTCTTGAAGATGAGAAAATGTCTTTATTTTTCCATCGCCAGTACTAAGTGCAAAGCTTGTATTCTCTCAGCATTTAATAATTATTTGCTTATCCAATAAGTTGTAAAGGTAGAAATGATATATGAAAACATGAAAAAGAGTAAGTTCTCCTCAAGTAATGGTGGAGAATGAATAGCTACTTAAGGAAGTAAAGAGAGCCAATGAAAATAACAAGTGGCCCACATGTACTTGTATACTTGTTACTGGCCCAGTTTGTGCTGACCTCTGCACACATTAGCACAAAAACACTGTGGGATAGATATTATCACAAAATCTATTTTGTAGATGAATAAACAAAGGCATAAAAATGTTTAAAAGTTTGTTCAACTTCAATCACAATAAAGTCAAGACTAAGAGAGGTCTATGTAACCACTATTCCGCTTTCCAATATAGCCAGATGCTAAACTGTCTCTGCTGTTTCTAGGCCTTTGCTATCCTTTATTACTATGCAACTGCTCTTCCCCATCTCTACTTTCTCTTTCTTGTGTTTATATCTATCTCTTGTGCTCTTCTAAAATTTTTCTCTTCTCTCTTCCTTTCCCCTTCTCTCCCTCTATGAATATAACCTACATTAAACTATATGATCAGGTGTTAACACCCTCCTTTACCGCTTCTTTTCTTCTAACAGGAAAGACAGAGAAGGAATAATGAGAAAGGAGGCGAGTTAGGATTGTAAACATAAAAGGGAGTTTCCAGAAACTGAGAAAACTAAAAACAAACCTTTGAATCCAGCAAAAGAAAGAATTGTGATTAAAACTGAGAGCAACAATTTAGCTAAATTATGGAAGAAAAGGATGTAAGACAGAGTTACACTTAATAAGGAAATAGAGACAGTCAATCTTGGTATAAAGCAACAGAAACAACTAAGATCATAGCTATAAAGTACAGCTGAATCAAATGAAGGGTGGGGGCAGAGAGAGGCTGTGGTTTGCTTTTTGTTTGTTTAACTAGAGACATCTGAACATAATTAAACGCTAATGTCAAACCAGTTTGTCTACTGCAGAAAACAAAACTATTAGTTCTATGAAGACAACGACCTTGTCTGTCTTGTTCACTGTCATCATACCCAAGGTTTCACACATAGTAAATGATTACAACAAATACAATTATTCTAATCCAAGAAAAATCTTTAAATTGTAAATAGTCCACTTTTAAGTTGTAGCATTTAACTCTGTATCACCTACCAACTAAATAATGTATTAAATGTTCATTCTACAAATATTTGTAGAGTATACGCTACAAATATGTAGTATAGGATAGGATGGGAATGAGAATATAGCAGTGGACAAAACAAAACCACCCTTGATTTAATGAGAGGAACTAAATACACCCACAAATAGAAATAAGATACCAAGCGTGGTAAGTCCTGAAAGTTACAAGAGAATAATGAGGAGATTCTTGTGATAATGTGAGGTGGAGGTTAATACTTTATCAAGGATGGTCATGGACAGTCTCTCTGTTTAGGTGGTATTTTCCTGAGAAAGTGAGCAAGGCACACAGGGAAAGAGCAGCACAGACACCTGGGACAAAAGTCCAGCCCTGAGGAGAAAGAGCACTGGTGTGTGTAAAGAGCAGGAGGCTGAGGGGAAGCGTAAACAGGACCAGCTGTAAGATGGCTACAATTCATCTATTAATACAACAATTATAACAGTAGCTAATCATTAATAAAGTTTTTTGCATATGGGCAGTTTATAAACTAATACACAAAGGGAGGAAATTTTTTTTTAATTTCAAATTGACTATCTTCCCCAAACTCTCCATTTTAGTTTTTCCTTATATAACCAAAGAGTTCTGATCATTTCAATAACACAAACAATAGTCTCAAGTACATGTTATTCTATGAGTTAAAAATACTCCACGTTAATTTATAAGAATTTCAGCATCCGTAAGTCTCAACAACCAATTTTCTTACAGAAAGCGGTGTCCTTGAACAAGACTCCAACTGGAGCGCTGGTGTTCAATTCTAAGAACTACATGCTAAGATTATATATTAGCATAATTCTAATCTACTAATCATGTTTCTTTCTCATTTACCTGCAAATAACTTAGTATGGTTTAAAAGAATTCAACTGTTTCCATGCGTGCTATGGAACCTATCATGGGTTAATATACATTAACAGAAAATTAATTCTAAGTCAAGATATTTTTTGTACTAGTATTTTTGGTTTAGAAAATGATGAATAATAAAAATTCGGAATAAAATTTTTTAAATCAGCAAAGTATACCTATACCAGAGAGCGAAGAATCTCAGGGGGCACTTATATTGAGTGGAAAAAAGCAAGATGATGAACAAAATGAAGCAAAAATTTCTTCTTCCAAGAAATTCTTAAAAGTTTTCAAATATTTTTAATAAAAATAAATACGAAATACTGAGAAAACAAGCCAAACATGTATCTGAAAAATGGAAACCTTGTTTACAGTTATGTAAGCAATTACAATAAAACAAATAAAACCACAGCCTTAAACATGCAGCAAAATGTGCCAACACCGCCTCCATTAGAGAGGCTGAGACAAAGTGGGGCACGGATGAGGTCAGGAGCAGGGGCTTATTTGTTTTTTAATTTCAACCACTTGCTCAAACCGCAATTTCTAATTTACCCTAAAGACTTTCTTGGACATAAGGGGAATCAGACCTTCTTAAACAAGATCTGAATGCGCTCTGAAAACACATTCAAGCTTCATCTGTTCTAATGCACATCTGATGTATTCTGTTTTAACGTTTTTGTTTGTTTGTTTGTTTGAGTTGAACTCGCCACCTCCGGCATATGGGGCCATCACCCTACTCCTTTGAGCCACAGGCGCCGCCCTGTTTTAACGTTTTTTGACAAGTTAATCATGTCTTCATGTGTAAAGAACACAAATATCTTGCCAGTACTGTTAAACAGATCATGTGGGGGTGAAAAGAAAATGTTAGAGAAGGGAAACTTTTTTTTGAGGTGCCTCGTTAAGCAAACAGGAGGGAAACACACTTAGGTACTTGGCCATAACATGCAAAGCTGTGATTCAATCCGAAAGCAGAAATTAAGTAAAGCCCACAAATAAAAGTGAACATTTTTAACAGGAAGCTTCCATTACTTGAAATAAAGAAATAAGTTACTTAAAAACTAAAAAACAACAGTCCCAAATTTTGTGATGACAATGGTAATTAAAGAAAATCCTCAAGCCTAAGTTAAATGGAAGCCAAAAATAGTGTTACATAGACAATGAAGAAAGTAGCAGGGGCGACAAAATTAAAGTCTGTGAAAAATCAATTCACCATGCAAAGTAAGGAGCTGGAGGAACACAGATAGTCATTTTCAGTTTTGACTATATTTAGTACTATTTGTTTTGCTCTGATGTGAACTTGAATTTAATTAAAAACAAAATAATCAGAAGAGTATTTTCATCACATTTAAATGCAATTCTAGTTTAATTTCCAAAATAATGTTCAGTTTCAAGTCTTAGCCAAGAAATAATATAAACTGTTTCCATGACAAAAAGCACTCCTGTAACGGAAATCACTAATAAAAAGTGTCAAACCTCAGTCCAATATCTAATAAAGATGTGTGATTTAATACAGGCTATCAAAAACAAACAAAACTTTAGTACAAAAAAGGAACTAGAGAATCTGTTTGAATGTAAGTTAAACAGGTCAAGATTTAGAATTCAGACAAGTGCTAGTGGCTAACATGTATGAAAAATTTTAGCAAAACTGTTTATCTCAACTGGAGTTAAACTGTGAAGACAAATCTATTAATCCAAAAACAATTTTAAATATTTATTGTTTACACTACAAAATTTTATTGGAAATAATACCCATCTATACCAGACATCTAGCACACATAAAAATAAACTGTGTTGTCAAGTGAACTTGTTTTCACTCCCAAATGTATCCATCAGATACCACTTATTAGAAAAGGTCACTAGACTTAAAAATCTCAGTGTTGTTTGATATTTCCCTTGTTGCCCCTGAAGCTCACCATTCCTACATACTTAGCTGCAAAGTCCTAGTATCTCTGACATTTGTCTCCTTCACTCCAGTCTCATTATGAAGGCCTCCGTTTAAATGTCACCTTCATCTTTCTCTTGTAATTCCATGCTAACTGATCTCCCTGCCTCTAGTTTCAATTCATGCCAATACATCTTGCAAACTCTTGCCAAATTTAAGTTCTAAAAAACAGATGTCACTCCCCACCTCAAAAACTTCTAAGGATTCCTTCTGAATACACAATAAAACTCCATGCCTATTAGCTCATCATTCAAAGTCCTTCTCAATAAGGCATCAATCTACCTATCCAACATCATTTCCCATTATTCTCTTCTGTTTCAATAGAGGGGTACCATTCCCTATAGCCAAAGAGAACTAATTGATATTTCTTGTACTTGGCCTATAATTTCTGACTTACTCCAATGATTCATACATTCCTTATATTCAAAATATTCCCCTTCCTCAATCATCCAATTAAAGTCACCTCATTTATATTTAAAGGTCAGCTCCTTTATGATGCCTTTTCTGATTTCCCACCTATACGTAAACTCCTTCCCCAATGAACACTCACAGCACCTTGTGAATTTATTACATAATATTTCACACTTGATAACATGGCTGTTCATATAGCCGTGTGTGTGTGTGTATTTTTTTTTTCCTTTCTTTTTTTTTTTTTTTTGTGACAGAGTCTCACTCTGTTGCTCAGGCTAGAATGCAATGGCCTTAGCCTAGCTTACAGCAACCTCAAATTCCTAAGCTCAAAGGATCCTCCTGCCTCAGCCTCCCGAGTAGGTGGAACTACAGGCGCCCACCACTCACTCTTGCTCAGGCTGTTCTCAAACTCCTTAGCTCAAGCAATCCACCCGCCTCGGCCTCCCAGAGAACAGGCGTGAACCACTGTACCCAGCCCAGGACTTCCTATTTTCAATATTGATTCTATATAAATATTAACAACCTCACTGAACAAAGTTATGAAGAAAGTTGTTGATAGTATATTGAAATAATAAAAAGAAATTCTCACTTCGACTAAGCTTTGGAAATCTTTTTTTCAGTTTCTTCCTTAATGGGTGAAGCTCAGGCATTATTTCTGGGACAGCTACATAAAAGTCTACATGAATTTCATCATCCAAAATCTGAAAATGAGGGAAGAAAAATGAAGATAATTTTAATTAGAGGAAAAGCTTTATCCTTCTGAGAATAAAGTAGAATGTAGTCATTCCCTTATAATTCAGAAAACAGACATTAAGCACAATTATTTTCTTCAAACACACGGATCATATGAATGCATTTACCAATTATGAAAACCATCAGAAGCAAAACACTTTCTTTTGTTTTCTTTTAAACATAGCTATATCCATTTTGTTAAAAAAAAATAATACTTAATGGTTTTAGTTGTTCCATGAGGTTGTGCTTGGCAAAAGTGCCATAAACTAGAACATAACACTGCCATGTACCTGGCTCATACAATCCCGCAAAGTTGAATTTGTATATCCTTAAACTGAAGAAACCTATTAAAGCTAAATATTTTGCAGTAGGACTCATGTAAAATTAATAACCACTAGGTGCCAAACTCACTAGCAAGCAGTAGCTTCCTAAATTTAGAGCATTAAGAGAACTGAACCTATAATTATTTTCACAAAGAACTGGAACTTAAATTCTCCTTGTCAACAATAACTAAAAATAAAAGAGGAGGGGGAGTGATCAAAGACAAGTTCACTTAGAGTTTATTATCTATATTCTATTTCCATTCTCAGAGCAAAGGGATTAACACTCATACTCAATTTTCAGAAAACATGTTTAATTCAGGCAAGCACCCAAAATAATTATTATATTACCATGATATACTTAAAAATTGTATTGATTATAAAATAAAGCAACTTTTTAGAATGATACTGTCTTGGCAACAAATATTTCACCAATAATTCTTTTTTTTTTTTTAATTAAATCATAGCGGTATACATTAATGCAATCATGGGGTACCATGCGCTGGTTCTACATACAACTGAAAATACTTTCATCACACTGGTTAATATAGCCTTTCTGGCTTTTTTTAGTAAGTTTCACTTGTACCCTCAATAATTCTTTTTGCATGAAATCCTACCACAATGTGTCATTCAAAGCCTTGGCACTACAGAGTGAACCCTAAAAAACTGAACTCCAGCAAAATTAAGCAGTGATTATGGAATTTTATCTTCCTGTTACTGTTCTTTTCTTTTACAAATCCTTTACTCCTCAAATAACAAAACACGCTCTCCTCAACAATAACAGTTACATCACATGAGCACTTTTCACGTGCCAAATATTCTGCGCCATATTTACATGGTTTAGTTCGCCCAGTCTTTACAATGCCCTATGAAGTATTAATACTGACCACACATTACAGACAAGGAAACTGAGGGCTCAAGGAGGAATGATCAGCCTGTGCACTCAGATGTGGAGCCGGGATCCAGAATCCCCACCCAAGTTCACAGTACTCTGCAGGTGGGACAAAAGAACAAGTACTGCTGTATATCCCCAAGGATGAGCCCAGTTAAAAGTTCCTCAGATGAAAATATGAATATGAGACAAAGGATAAATTTTCAAGCCACTTTTTTTTTTTTTTAGAGACAGAGTGTCTTACTTTATCGTCCTTGGTGGAGTGCTGTGGCGTCACATAGCTCACAGCAACCTCCAACTCCTGGGCTCAGGCAATTCTCTTGCCTCAGCCTCCTAAGTAGCTGGGACTACAGGCGCCCGCCACAGCACCCGGCTATTTTTTTGTTGCAGTTTGGCCGAGGCCGGGTTCAAACCCGCCACCCTCAGTATATGGGGCTGGCACCCTACCCACTGAGCCACAGATGCTGTCCAAGTCACTTTTTCTTCTTTCCCTCCCCACTCCAAAAATTCCATAAAGCAAATGATTATATTTAGAAGAGAAGCTTTCGAAGAGTATTAGGGAAAATCTTTTGTATTTTCAAAAATAGTTCCATGCTTCTTTTCCCAATCTCTTAAAAAATTTTTTTTGTTCTTTTCAAACAGGCTCCACAAGTTCTTTGTTATTTCCTAAAAGCAGGCTACATAATG
The DNA here is from genome assembly GCA_963574655.1 of Perodicticus potto. Classification (NCBI taxonomy): domain Eukaryota; kingdom Metazoa; phylum Chordata; class Mammalia; order Primates; family Lorisidae; genus Perodicticus; species Perodicticus potto. The sequence continues at coordinate 3,749 of CAUYRH010143229.1, read as the reverse complement.
ACTCCTTTTTTTTTTTTTTTGAGAGAGAGAGAGTCTCACTTTGTTGTCCTCAGTAGAGTGCCATGGTGTCACAACTCACAGCAACCTCCAACTCTTGGGCTTAGGTGATTCTCTTGCTTCAGTCTCCCGAGGAGCTGCGACTACAGGCACCCACCACAATGCCTGCCTATTTTTTGTTTCAGTTGTCACTGCTGTTTTAGCTGTTTGGGGCTGGGTTCGAACCCATCACCCTCGGTCTGTGGGGCCGGCACCCTACCCACTTCTCATTGCTCTGCTGAGCCTATGCCACTCTGAACTGACTAGGGGTAAAAGTTAAGAAGACCCAAAGCACCAGATTATACAGGTCACATACCATACTTTGTTATCTGCTAAGTAAATCATACTTTCCTTCTAAGAAGCAGAGTAAATATTTGATCTTTAAAACATCGATAGACATATCATTGTATGCCACCTTTTCATTTTAAATCTCTCATTCAAAACCAGAGTCATATTGCCCTTTCTAATCTCCACAAAAACTCTCATAGACAAAAAGAAAAAAAATTATATCAAGTATAAAGTTAAAAAAAAATCAATATACAAAAAATATATATATATCAAGTATAATCAGACTGCCTGGACAATTTAGTCTTAGCATGATTTAGAAATTGAAAAAGGTAGGAAAGCCTTTTAAGTCCTACTAAGTATCATGAGATGTGAGCCCAGTGGTTACGTGACTCATATAATAAACCAACAGATGGCAAGAATAAGAGAAGGATCTCTATACCTAATGAAAACAAAACACTGTACCTTCTGAATCAGGTCAGTTCCTCCTGCAAAAGCAGCTCCATTTTCTTCTGCTATGTTAACCTCTTCTGCATTCTACCAAAACACAATAGTTTTTAATTTAAAACATATTCCATCTACTTTCAAGTATTTTGTAAGAAATAATATCACAGTTCAAAATAAAAATTGTGGTTTTTAATTTTAATTGAAAATACATCAATATCAAATGCTTCAAAATACTACATTCAAAACAAATTTAGTTTGTCAGTGATTATAAAACAAATTCATAAATATGTTACAAGCAGACATTTATAATACAAAAAGAATGACAAAGAGCTGTACTCTTACATTTGCAATCTACTTGACTTTTTGACTTTTCAGACTAGGTATTTGTAAAAGTTGTAGTTTCTGAGGCACAAAGCACTGAGTGGCCCTGCTGCTTTACAATAATCCTGCTGATGTTCAGGGAGGGAAGTTAGAGCAGGAAGGAGTTAACGGGATAAATCCTAGACTTCTCTTTGGTGTGGTGGGAGAAACAGTGTTATGGGCTAGTAATGATGAAATTAACATTCTAAGCTCTTTCTCACACTAGTGACATAACTTTAATAATGTAAGTGCTTTGAGCTCCAAATGGAGAAAACAAGACTAGATTTTCTCTATTTATTCAGTGGTTCTCATCACTGATTGTGATTTCTACAAAAAATTAATATAAATAGTTAACAAAAGTTGGTGGCGCCTATATCTCAGTGGGTAGGGCGCTGGCCACGTACGCCAGAGCGGGTGGGTTCAAACCCGGCCAGGGCCTGCTAAAACAACAATGACAACTGCAACAAAAAAAATAGCTGGGCATTGTGGCAGACACCTGTGCTCCCAGCTACTTGGGAGGCTGAGGCAAGGGAATCACTTAAGCCCAAGAGTTTGAGGTTGCTATGAGCTGTGATGCCACGGCACTCTACCCAGCGTGACAGCTTGAGACTCTATCTCAAAAAAAAAAAAAAAGAAAAAAAAATAGTTAACAAAAGTTACTCACCCCTGTAAATACGGCAACTTTATTGATTTCTGAAGAGAATGGGTATGGTAACCTAACAACACTGGCAAATGGTTCCACTTTTTTCTAAATAAATAACAGGAGAAAAATAATTATGAAAAGTTCATCTTGCGTATAACTCTCATATTCTATCAAAATGAGATCTGACAAATTTTAGTGTTTTAATTCTACCATACAAGAATACAGTTGATATGCAGAGTAGGTCATCCCCAATTACCATTATTGGCTCTTCAACAATCAGGACTATAAACCCTAAAACTAAGACCATCAAGACTAAATAGCTCTTCTGAGTGGGTCTATTTTGAAATAACCTGGACCACCACCACTTTCAGATTTATTTGGAAAGTCAACTGAAGAATCCCAAAAAACAATGGCATGCATCTGAGGCAGTCTAATATAGGCACAGACTCTAAGGGGTCTCAGAAAAAATAATCCATTCAGTGACTATAGCTAGGGACCTACTGAGAACGGAGCCTCAGAACTCTCAGACTTCACATGGAAACAAGTTCTAGGCGCCCCATAGCTTTGGAGTAGCCTTAAGGTTTGGAAGAAGAGAAGAGGGAGTGTCCCCTAATAAAACTGAAAGACTAATATTTTTAGAAAAACTTTATTTTGACTAGAAACGTCCTCCTGGGGATTTCTTTTCAGATAAGAAGGCACAAATTCTGAAGCACACTGTATATGAGGCTAGTTCACAAATGATATGAACTTAGTTATGGACTCGCATTCCTCTGCCATTAACATGTCTCAACCAGTTTTAGTTAAGTTTTTCAATGGGAAGCAATCATGATAATAGCATCTCCTGCTGAACAGTGGCTTGCTGTACAAGTAACTCTATAAAGAACAAAAAAATGCCTTAGGAAGAGAATAGTTATCTTTCCACTGCCATTTCTTTACAAGTGGCTTCCATAGATGATAAAATAAAGTTTGTGGACCTACAAGACATTGTGATCAAGTACATTAACAGTCCATTGAGAACATGATCATCTTGAATACCATAAAATTTTTAAAATAAAAGAACAGTAATACTATAATACAAAATAAAAATTTTAACATGGCTGGTAATAAACTATTTGTAATAAATGCGAACCAAGAAATGAGACACATCTTGGTTTTAATCTTAACTCTACTCCCTATTCTAAGCCTTTCAGTTAGTCACTTCACTTTCTATGCCTCAGCTTCCTCTTCTAAGATTATTACACTGTAATAATGTAATACGAAAATGCATGCAATACAGCATTATGACTGGTACACAAAAACAAGAAGGTGGGACTCTAGTCTGTATCTGACTCTAGAACCTATGCTTTTAAGCACTACTGTGACCTCATAAGGGCAGAGAGGCTCTGAATGAAGCAAGAGAGAGGAGCTTGAACTCCATTCATGAAAATTTAGTCTCAACCTAGGACTCCCAAGAAGACATCTGAAGGCCACGAGCTAATCCAAAGCCTCATTTACTTAGAAGAAATATGCCAGCCAGGCAGCTTACGTCATTTTCCGAAATTATATTAATGCCTTAATTAATTTAAATGATACTTTTGTTGAAATTTATACTAGTGATACTTTAAGGAAATGAGAGATACATATCCATCAACTCTCCACAGGATTTTCAAAATGACATTTTACATTTGGAAAATTAAAAAACAAACATTTCTCATGCTAAAGTATAGAAAGAACATGAGTCTTTCTAAAAATTATGAGAGGCAATAATTTTAAAAATTAGGAAACACTAATTCATACTGTCACTGAATAAGTTTATTCATTCTTCACAAATAAACTTATTTTAACTGAGTCTACATACCTTCTTTCCCAGTGCCATATCTAATGTCAAATCAAGATAAACACCTTGCCTTGGATTAGTAAAGTCAAGAATTTGAAATTTCTTAAGTAAGGGAATAGCTTTCTCCACATCATATATCTGCCTTGGGTATAACCGTTTTAA
>CAUYRH010143222.1:0-10318 GCA_963574655.1 Perodicticus potto | reverse complement strand
GTGGTATATATTATTATTTCTTCATTATCATTTCTGATTGATGGTATTAGAGATTTTACTTTTCTGTTCCAGGTTAGACTAGCCAAAGAACTTTCAACATTATTAATCTTTTCATAAACCAACTTTTTGTTTTTTTATCTTCTGAATGATTCTTTATTTTCAATTTTAATTCACCTGCTCTAATTTAGTTATTAATTTTCTTCTGCTAGAGCTGGAACATTCTTCCTTTTCCAGTTGCTTGAGATAACCAATTAAGTTGTTGACATCCTCTCTTTCTGTTTTCTTGATGAAGACTTCCAATGCTGTAAATTTCCTTCTTAGGACTCCTTTTGCAGTATCAAACATGTTTTGATAATTTTTGTCTTCATTATCATTTTATTCCAAAAATTTGGTGATTTCATTCTTAATCTCACCTTTCACCCAGCTATCATTCAGCATAAGGTTATTTAGTTTCCATGACTTTGTTTGAGTATGAAGATTCCTGTGGCTATTGAGTTCAACTTTTATTCTGTGATCTTCTGAGAAGATACAAGGAATAATTTCTATTTTTTAAAATTTTCTCAGGTTACAATTGTGTCCTAAGATATATTCAATTTTGGAGGATGATCCATGGGCTGATGAAAACAATGTATATTCAGTTTTATTAGGGTGAAATTCTCTGTAGATGCCTGTTAAGTCCATTTTTTCTAGGGTCAAGTTTGAGTTCATTATTTCTTTGTTTAGTTTCTTTTTGGACAATCTATCCAGAAATGACAAAGGAGTGTTTAAATCTCCAGCTATTATAATGCAAGATGATATCAAGTTGTTCATATCTGTTAGCGTTTGCTTTATAAATTGACGAGCATTCCAATAGGCTGCATAAATGTTATCAAAATCTCTTCATGTTGAGTGCTTTTCTTGACAAATATGGAGTGTCCATCCTTATCTTTCCTTATCTTTGTCGATTTAAAACCTATTGTATCTGCAAATAAAATTGCAATTCCTACTTTTTCTGATTTCCATTTGCCTGTTTTACAGATAATCATCCCTTCACTCTTAGTCTTTTTTTGTCCTTTAAGGTAAGGTGAGTCTTTTGTAGGAAACAGATATCTGGCCTGAGCCAACCTGTGCCTATTTTGAGAGCAATTTAAGCCATTCACATTAATGGTGAGAACTGATAGGCTTGGTAATATTTTGTGTGTCATGTTTTTCAAATGTCCAGTTGATATTTTTGATCGTTTCACTATTAGGGAAGTTAGGTTTTGTTTGATAAATTCTGGGTGAGTTTACTTTGGTGATAGACCATTGTGCTGGTCATTATGGAGAATGGGTCTGAGACTATCCAGAGACCCAGTTGAGTTATAACAAATTTCTTCGACATGTGTAAGTCTGTAAAGTATTTGATTTCTCCATCACAAATGAAACTCTGTTTAGCTGGATACAAGATCTTGGGCTGAAAATGATTTTGTTTTAGGAGATAGAAGGTTGATGACCATCCTCTTTTAGCTTGAAAGGTTTTGGCTGAGAGTTACGCAGTCATTCTAATATTTCTCCCTTTGTGGGCAATGTTTTGCTCACATCTGGCTGCTTGCAGAATTTTTTCCTTCATCTTAACTTTGGCATAATTAATCACATGTGTCTAGAAGATGCTTTATTTGGACTAAGTCTTGCTGAATTTCTGAAACTGTCTACTATCTGAATTTCTGTATCTCTTACAATGCTTAGGAAATTCTCCTCCAAAATCTCTTAGAGTAGAACATCTGTACTTTTAGGACCATCCTTTTCTCCTTTGGGAATTCCTATAAGACGATTGTTTGATCTTTTGGAGTTTACCCACAACTCTCTCAGGGAATGATCAGTTTTTTCTCTCCATTTGTCTGCCTCTTTGAGAGTTTGGTAATGTTCAAAAATGTTGTCTTCAGTTTCAGAGATGCTTTCTTTTGCCTGGTCAACTCTATTATTGAGGGATTCCCCTTTATTTTGAAGTTCCGTGAATAACTTTTTCATATCCTTGAGCTCTACTGTCTCTTTTCTCATTATGTCCATACCCTTGGTGATTTTGTCTTTGAATTCATTTTTTTTTAATTGAGTCAGAATCTCACTTTGTCACCCTGTGTAGAGTTCAATGGCATCACAGCTCACAGTAACCTCAAACTCTTGGGCTTAAATGATTCTCTTGCCTCAGCCTTCCAAGTACCTGGGACTACAGGTGCCTGCCTTAATGCCTGGCTATTTTTTTGTTATTGTTGTCATTGTTGTTTAGCAGGCCCAGCCTGGGTTCGAACCCACAAGCTCTGGTGCTTGTGGCCAGTGACCTAACCAATGAGCTGCCCAGAATTCCTTAATATCTTGAGACAACTATTGAACAACACTTTTGATGTCTATTTTTATCTTTTCTGTCATTCTATTCATTTTATTTGGCACCCATATTCTGAATTTTATTTCTGACCTTTCAGCCATTTAGCTATGAAAGTCATGTTCTATTGTATCTTCTTTGTCATTCCTTGGAGAAGCTGATCTACCCTGATTATTCATGTTGCCAGAGTTCTTCCACTGGTTCCACCCCATGATTATTTTCTTCAGTTTGGCTAGTAAAACTGGTAGGGTGGGATTAGATTGAGGGCTCTAGGAATTGTAGTTTACTATACCTTTACCAAAGAGCTGGGACCGGTGATTGTGACTTTTCCCCTACAGCTTTACAAAGGCCCCTTCAGACCTGCAGCCAGAGACTCTGAGGACCTGGTTGGTATGATAGGGCTAGCTGGCTCGGTCTTATATTCAGCCAGCCTCTACCTAATCCTAATGAATCATGTATTAAGGCTAAAATGTCAGCTAAGGAGAGATACAAGCAACTGAGATACCCCTCCCACCACCAGGGACAATTGTAAGGGGAGAATCAGTCCCTCCCACTACAACAGAACCACAACAAAACCTTGCAGGGTACCCATGTGGACAGCCCAGGTCAAGAGTTCCAATCTGATTGTCACAGGCAACACAATAACTGCTCAAGTGGGAGAGTTCAAAACATCTCCAACAACCAAACAGCAAGAATCCACAGTTAGCTCTGTCCTGAAAACCCAAGAGGCTGGAGCTGGGCTCCGTCTGGTGCTCAATGGAGTCAGGAAGGTCCACCCAGCCAAAACATCAGTCCAGGGGGGTAGGTGCCTCTGTCCCCACCTTGAACCACAGTCATGCACTGCTGTTGGAAACCCCACAGGACTGGGGCCCGACTCCTTCCAGTGAGCTACAGTGCCAGGGATTTGCACCAGCCAGAGTCAAAGTTGGGTCAATGCCTTCACCCCTGCTGCTCTCTGCCACTGGCAATATTAAGGAGCTGAAGCCCAGCACCCTCTTATGCTCAACGGAATCTGGGAATCTCTCAACCAAAATCTGTCCTGGGGTTTGATCACCTCCGCCCACCAGCAGGCACCATCACAGTGCATTTTTCTCTCCCACACAGTCTGTGCTGTTACCCCAGCCATGCTCCACCAGCATCAACCACAAGGGGCTGAAGTCCAACTCTCTCTGGTTGTCAACAGAATCAGGGAAGTGCTCCTACAAAGTCTCCTCAAAGTGAGTACTTCCACCCACTGCAAACAGTTGCAATGCATCACTTCTCTCTCTCCTTCTTGTCCCTTTCTTCCTGATACCCTCACTTCCCACACCGCATGACTCAATGTTTCCTCGCAGCTGTTCAGAGGCATACACAATGTCCAGGCCTCTCAAGGAATTGTCAAACGCTCTGGGCTCTGTAGGGAGCAGGCTTTCAGACCACCATGTGAGGGGGAAATGGTGGAAACGGAGTTCAGATGTGCAAGGAACATTTGCAAATTGAAATATTTGTTTAATTTTATGCCAGGCAGGAGAATGCCTAGGCTCACAGGAGGAACCTCTCTGGAGAAGTCTGATTTTTGTTATTTTTGTTATTCCAGGTATTTTCTTAAAGTATTGTCTCCAGCCTCACTCACCACTAGTGGAAATAATAAGAAAAAAAAGAATCCTCAATTTTAACCTTAGACATGAATAGTAAAACTTTTAGTTAGAATAACATAACAAAAATTACAGATTAAGGAATCCATCCTCTCTCTTTTCCAAAGAAAACAAAATGAAATAAAATAAAATAAAATAAACAATTAATGCACTGGTAAAACTATCATAATTAACTTTTGCAGAGTCAAAAACTAGCCAAAACCTTGCAACAATGAGGGGGAAGCTTAATGTAGAGAGAAGTTGTGGCATGCAGTAAAGGAGCATTGTGTTGATTTACATCTCTGCCTATCATCACCCACACCACAACTTGCTAGTGGCTATGAATACAGCAGCCTGTACTCACAGGACAGGCTGCCAATGATCAACATGTGTCTCATTCTCAAGGAATTGTGTTTGTGTTTTTCAAACTGTCAGGTAGCTACCTCAAGGACCAGTGAAAAACTCTTTTCTTTCTTGTCACTTACTTGAAGCATTCATAGGATTTGGGTGGCTTCCTGGGAAGCTTTTGTCAAAGCAAAAGAAACTCTTTTCTTTCTTGTCACTTACTTGAAGAATTCATAGGATTTTGGGTGACTTCCTGGGCAGCTGGACCCAGTATTCTTGAAAAGGGAAAAATGTCAGGACAAGCAACAGTCAGAACAAAGAGCCTGGAAATGAAAATATTGGAAAAGAAAAAAACATGGAGAACAAATGGCTTTTTAAAGCTATGGTGTATAGCAGGATATAAAGAATATTGGGTCCATACACAAGACTGAATGCATGTTCAGAGAAGGCCTGAGAGGACACTAAACATTCACCTATTAGACTTGGTGAAAGCAGGAAACAAATGCTTATGCAGAGTTTAAAACAGCCAAGCTAAGCATTGAAAGAGTGTCCCAGGAGAGTAACATCACCAAAATGATGGAAAAGAAGGCAACTTGCACATTGTTTCCCTAAAACAAGAATTTCTGTACCTATTTAAAGTCAAAACCTTTCACTGAAGAAGTCTCAGGATATAGGTAGTTTATGAAACCTTGGTGGAGCCAAAGACCTTGAAGAGTCATTTTGATAATGCATACCAGCACTGCAGGTGGATCCACCTAGATGGCTTCCAGATTATACCCAAGAATGGCAGTCCTCCAAGGGGCTTGGCTATAATCTCCAACATTTAGCCTTAAATCTCCAACTCAAACCATCTATCCAAGGGTCTAGAATGAATCACATATACTAATGTCTTAATGGAAAGGTTCATTAGCCCACTAATAATGGTCTCAGCAGTGAACTTGAAAATTGCACTGTAGCTCAGTTCTACCATCCCTCAGCTCAAGTTTTAGATAAGTATTTCTTAAATAAGAGATTTGCCCATATCTTTAAATCTGTGAGTCTGAACATTGCTGAAGGGATTGCCAAGGAAACACAGACACAGCTTCAACCCCTCTTTCTGCAGTCATGGAAATACTCTGTCTGTACAGGAACTTGATGAAAGATGCACACTCCTCTAAGGCAACCAAAAGGTCTTTCCAGTCTCTTCCCTCCCAGAAGATCTTGAGCAATAAGGCTCAAGATTGTATCAAGGTCTTATCTCTCAAGAGTGATAAGGCTCAAGACTGAGAGGACTCAGTCTCATCTCAAGCCCTCTTGCAGCAGTTGGGGACCCATCTTGCCTATGCAGGGACCTCCTAGGAGTCATGCCCATCTGAATCACCAAGACAATCTTTGGGATGCATATCCATAGCCAGTATTCCCAAATACTCTCAGTTCTCCCTAAGTACATATGTACCATAAAGTCACAGCATCAATTCCAGAGTCTCCATAGGTCTGGCCTTGGAAAATCCTCTAGTGCTAAGAAAGCTTCAGTGGTCAAAGACCCAAGGAACACAACAGTCAGTCAGTTTAGAATCCCTGGAAGGGCCTCTGAAGAGGAAAATTCACACAAAAAAATTATATTATGAAGATAAAAATAAATACCTTATCACTCAAGATAAAGAAATCATCATATGTACATGAGTTCAGAGAAATAAGACCTCACCAAATGGATAAAATACAGGTCTTGAGACTGACTAATATGATGGATATATGTGATACATCAGACAAATAATTCAAAATATCCACATTAAAGAAAATTAACAAATTTAAATAAAACACAAAGGAGTCAATTCAGAAATGTGTGGCAAAAATTTAAGAGACATTAAAATAACACTAAAAATCAAATAGAAATCTGGGGATAAAAAAATACATTAATTAAATAAAAATATAATAGAGAGCATCAACAGATGAATTGATCAAACAGAAGAAGGAATAAGTGACACTGAGGACATACTTTTTGAAAATACAGTCAAAGAATGAAAAAGAAAAATAATACAAAGGAATGAAGAAAGATTACAGGATCTATGGTATAACATCAAAATATCAAATATTTGATTTTCAGAGTTAGAGAAAACAAAAAAATAAAAGGGTAGAAATATTATTCAAAGAATTAATAACAGGGTGGTACCTGTGGCTCAAAGGATGCCAGTCCCGTATACTGGAGGTGGTGGGTTTAAACCCGGCCACAGACAAAAGCTGCAAAAAGAAAAAAATTAATAACAGAACACTTTCCAAACCCAAAGAAAGATATAAATATTCATGTGCAAGAGGGTCAATGTTTATAAATCAGATTTGACAGAAATGAGAATACTGAATACTCAACACATATAATTATTAAATATTCAAAAGTCAAAGACAGAGAGAAGATCTTGAAAGCAGAAAAAGGAAAGAACCAAATAAATTATAATTGGTAAATCCAATATCCTCAGTAGAATACTTCTTAGCGGAAATCTTACAGGCCAAGATAGATTAAGACAACATGCTAACATTCTTTATCATATTAAAGAAAAGAAAATATGAAGGAGAGAAAGGAAGGAAGGAAGGAAGGAAGGGAGGGAGGGAGGGAGGGAGGGAGGGACGAAAGAAAGAAAGAAAGAAAGAAAGAAAGAAAGAAAGAAAGAAAGAAAGAAAGAAAGAAAGAAAGAAAGAAAGAAAGAAAGAAAGAAAGAAAGAAAACCTGCCAACAGAAAGAAAAGGTTTGGTGGTGTACCCAGAGAAAAGACCAGGGGAGGTTCAGGCCTAGTTTAATGAAAGGGGATAGAGAGGACTCTAGAAGTAAGATGGCTGACTAGAAGCAGCTTTTAACAGAAGCTCCTGTCCAGAGAAAGAGAAAACGGACATAATGAACTCTAAGAAGCTGAAGGTAGGGAGCTGAGCTAAGAAAGATAGGTAAGTGAACATCTTCCCTGCTGAGGCAAGCTGTGACTCCAAGAAAACAAATTTTGGTAAAATAAAGCCCATTGCCAAGAGGATGAGAGATCCCTCCCCCAAGAGAGAAGCTGACTGCATGCTATCTGCAAGCAAGCAAGGAACAAAAGACCACTTATTTTACCCTACAGGAGAGAGCCACTAAACACCAGGCCTCCTTCTCCAGAGAGGTCCCACTTCTGAGCCCAGGTATCATCCTGCCCAGCATAAAATTGAACAAATACTTACCCCACAATTTGGAACTCTCAGTCCAACCTTCTACCCTCAGCTGGTGGTCTGAAGGCCTACTCCCTGCACCAGAAAGTATTTTGCCATTCCTCCAACCTGTGGATCCCTACTATCAGGCTGCTGGAGACCATTTGAACTCTTCCTGTTGAACAGTAATTGTACTGCCCAGAAAAATCAGAGTAGAACTCTTGACCTAGGCTGTCCACCTGGGGACCCTGAAAAGTTGAGTGGTGGCTGTTTTGTAGTGGGAGGGACTGATTCTCCTCCTCCAGCTGTCGCTGGTGGGGGGCGAGGTAGCACAGTTGCTTGTGTCTCTCCCAAGCTTAGATTTCAGCTAAATATCACAACTCATTAGGATTGGATAAAGGTTGGCTGACTATAAGACAGATATAGCTAGTTTTATCACATCAAACAGGTCTTCAGAGTCTCTTGCTACAGCTCTAAAAGGAACCTTTGTAAAGCTCTAGGGGAAAAACCACAATCACCAGTCCTGGCTCATTAGTAAATGGCTGGTTAACTCCACTTCCTGGGGCTCTCAATCCAATCTAACCTTACCAGTTTTCCTAGCCAAACTTCAGAAAATAATCATGGGGTGGAACCAGCTGAAGAACTCTGGCAACATGAATAATCAGAGTAGATCAACTCCCCCAAGGAATGACAAAGGAGATACAACAGAATGTGCCATTCATAAATTGCTGAAAGGTCAGAAATAGAATTCAGAGTATGAATAGAAAATGAAACTAATAGAATGGTGGAAAAGATGGAAATAGAAATCCAAAGAGTTGAACCAAAGTTCTCTCCAGAAATTAATGAATTCCAAGACAAAATCACCAAAGATATGGCCATAATGAGAAAAAAAGAGAGCAGAGCTCAAGGAAAGGAAAAAGTTATTTGAGGAGCTTTGAAATATAGGAGAATCCCTCAGTAACAGAGTTGGGCAGGCAGAAGAAAGGATCTCTGAAATTGAAGGCAAGGATCTTTAAGATCCCAAGCATTCAAAGAAAAAGAAAAAGGTAAAGCAAAACAAATCTTTCCCTGAGAGAGCTGTGGGATCACTCCAAAAGATCAAACATCTGACTTACAGGAATTCCGGAAGGAGAAGAGGATGGCCCTAAAGACACAGATGCTCTACTTCAAGAGACAATGGAGGAGAATTTCCCAAGCATTGCAAGAGATACAGATATTTTAATAATAGACAGTTTCAGAACCACAGCAAGACTCAGTCCAAATAAAGCATCTCCTAGACACATTGTAATTAATGTTGCCAAAGTTAATTTGAAGGAGAAAATTCTGTAAGCATCCAGACATACGAAAAACTTTACCAACAAAGAGAAATATTAGAATGATTGCAAATCCTTCAGCTGAAAAATTTCAACCCAGAAGAGGATGGTCATCAACCTTCAATCTTCTAAAACAAAACAAGTTTCAGCCCAGGATCCAGTATCCAACTAAACTGAGTTTCATTTGTGATGGAGAAATCAAATACTTTACTGACATACACACAATGAGAAAATTTGCCATAACTAAACAAGCTCTTCAACTTAGACCAATTTTCCATAATTACCAGCAAAAAGGTCTATCACCAAAGTAAACTCACCCAGAATTTATCAAACAAAACCTAGCTTCCACCATGGTGACAAAATTAAAAATATCCACTGGACCTTTGAAAAACATGATGGCAAAAACACCTACCTATCAATTCTCTCAATCAATGTGAATGACTTAAACTGTCCTCTAAAGAAGCATATGTTGGCTGACTTGATGCAAAAACTCAGGCCAGATATCTGATACCTACAAGAGACTCATCTTACCTCAAAGGATAAAAAAAGAGTCAGGGTGAAGCGTTGGACATCTATAATACAGGCAAATGGAAATCAGAAAAAAAGCAGGGGTTGCAATTTTATTTGCAAATAGAATAGCATATATATAAACAAATATAAAGAAAGACAAGGATGGACACTACATATTTGTCAAGGTAAACACTCAACATGAAGACATTTCAATAATTAACATTTATGCACCCTACCTAATGCTCCTCAATTTATAAAGAAAACCCTAATGGATATGAACAATTTGATGTATTCCTTCAGTTTTTTCCTAATAGTTAGGGGTTTAAACACCCCTTTGTCAGTTCTGGATAAAGCCTCCAAGAAGAAACTAAACAAAAAAATATTGGACTGAAACTTGACCTTAGAACAGACAGACTTAACAGACCTCTACAGAACATTTCACCCTAATACAACTGAATACATTCTTCTCCTCAGCCCACAGATCATCCTCCAAAATCAATCATATTTTAGGACAAAAGTCTAAGCTCAAAAAATTTAAAAGAATAGAAATTATTCCTTGTATCTTCTTGGACCATCACAGAATAAAAGTTGAACTCAACAGCAACAGGAATCTTCATACTCAAACAAGAAAAGGAACCTAAATAACCTTAGGCTGAATGATAGCTTAGTCAAAAATGAGATTAAGAAGGAAATCACCAAATTTTTGGAAGAAAATGATAATGAAGACACAAATTATCAAAACCTGTGGGATATGGCAAAGGCAGTCCATAGAGGGAAATTTATTTCATTAGAAGACTTTATCAAAAAAACAGCAAGAGAGGAAGTTGACAACCTTATGGGTCTCAAGCAACTGGATAAAGAAGAACATTCCAACCCCAAACCCAGCAGAAGAAAAGCAATAACCAAAATCAGGGCAGAATTAAATGAAATTGAAAACAAAATAATCATTCAGAAGATCAATGAAACAAAAAGTAGGCCTTTTGAAAAGATTAACAAAATTAGTAAACCTTTGACTAACCTACCAGAAATAGAAAAGTAAAACCTCTAATATCGTCTAT